>JAODKF010000138.1:28644918-28658306 GCA_026779585.1 Mormyrus proboscirostris | reverse complement strand
GAAACTTTTAACATCATCCTTAGCCTCCAAAGCAATCTTCCTTTCGACATTCCTTTTAGCTCGTCTAATATCATTTTAGTGGATAGTCCTATCCCTCTCATGGAGTTTCAGTTAGACCAACTGGTGTTTCTACATTTGTTATAGCCATGTAATGGACTGGCACACCGTCTGACAGATGTCTTTGCTTTCTGCTGTATGCTGTTTGAAAACTGCTCCAGACCCCCTGTAACCCCTGTGTTGCAGGGTGGCTGGATGTAGTAGAAACTATTCCAGACAAGTAATATATAATAAAACAATTCAGGATATGTGTTGCTCTGGGAAATCTGTTGCGTGGGGTGCTTAATGATGCATGTATTTTTTTTTCCAAGCTTAAACTTCATTTGCTTTTTGAGTATTAACCTTCTTGACAAATTTCAAATTAAAACACAGTTTGGAACCCTTTTCTAACATTACTAAATGATGTCACATATGGTTTGTCTGACAGTGTAATATTGCTGATATATTGTGATGTGATAAGTACAATTACCTTTTTATAACAGTAGACAGTAGTTGTTAGCAGCAGTCCTCCACATACTAAAGCCAGTATGAAGGCTGTTTTATAAAGCATATTGTGCACTGATATGTTGCTCTGGGTTTCCTTCCCTGAGTCACCAAGACTTGATGAGTTTTGTTCTTTATTAAGTGAGAAGCCACCCTGTCTTTGACCTGAAGACAGATGAAACCGGGTAAAGTTTGTGAGGTTTGTGGTACATTATAAAAAACTATTTTTTTAAAAAAAAAAGAGTAATTTCTTATTCACACTGGCTTGAACAGCAGGAATTAATAAATATGGAATAACTATTAGCAAAATGCAACGTTTATGCAAACTTTATGACAATAACACAATTTTCAAGTCACTCGATCATGCTAGGCTGTGCTTAGAGGGCCAAAAGCTGTGTATTCTCAGTAATTGGAGAAAGTTCCTCCACAGTTCTTTTTCAGTCACTCCATAACTAAAAGTTGAAATCCTTTGGGCAGGATGTTGACATGTTTGGAATTACTAGGAATATGTGTTGGAAATGTATTTTCTTTAGCAATTTTAGCCACTGCACTTGGCACCTTTAAAGAGTTAAAAGCTGACCATATTTCATGTCTCAGAATGTAAATGATTTAGGGGTTAATCAGTCTCTTGAGCATTATTACAGTTGTCTTCTCATTCACTCTATCCGGAATGACACCATCACGGGCTTCTTTAAAATGCAAAGGTGTGTTTGGCTGATTCATGGTTTCCTTTGAGATGGAACTGTTGTGTGATTTCAGATCTTTCTTCTGTAATGATTCATCAAGAGTCAGAGCAGATACTCCATTTTTTGTGGCTCTCTGTAAACCCTAAAGTTGCCATGGAAGACTTGTCACTAACTCAGCCAGTATCATCAGTAAACACTTCTGTGACTTGTGTGCTTGGTTTTGGCATATACAAAACTACTGTCTCATAAAAGGGCTGAGTGATCTCAGGAAGAACAGAGACTGATTCTGACTAAAGGCATCTAGTAGTAATAGTGGCTACTCTGTTGGTAGTAGAGAAGCCATTTTTTTCTTCATCAGTAGATGCAGAATTTAAGTCAGGCAGGCAACCACTAACAGCGGCTTGAGGAATCCAAATATATTCCCAGGTCTTTTTGGAGCATAGGAGCCACCCCCATTTTGGAAGGGCCGTCATTATCAGGATTTAGAAATTGATAATGCTTCAAGTTCCAAAGGGAAGTTGGGTAGACCTCAAGGAATGCAGGGGTATTTTTGAAAGAAGGTGGGGTTTGTCATATAATTCCATGGGCTGGTGGCCAACATGGAAATATGATTTGAGGGTTCATGGCCTAAAGTTGGGCAAGAGCAATGGCATTGTGTAGTAGGACCTATAGGAAACCAGAAAAAAAGATTTGTAATGATTCAGTAGGGATGAAATGGAAATTTATGGAGACCTGATTATTATATGGACTTTATGCAGGTGCAGGGAATTCAGTACGATTGATGTAATTATGCAATGCACTACACTGCAAATATAATCCTTGTTCATGAATGTTCATGTATACACCATGTCTAAACACACATTTTTTAAATATTTAAAATGAAAAACAATGCAAGATTTAAATCCAGATTTTGGTATGGTGCAGTTTACTATTGTGAGCCAATTTACCACTGTTACCAAGGTGATGCAAGTTGTGCCTTAGATGCAAGTTTTACTTTACCTATACACTGGGTGGACCCTGTGATAGATTCTGGGTAATTTTCGGCATATTCTTGTGCACAGTTCCAGTTAACTGGTGCATTATTCTCTGTCATCAAGTCCATGTATATCATGATGACTTCTTGAACTTTTTCTAGCACCTCTTGTGGAGAACTGCTGTAGGCTTTGGTAAATTTCGCCGGGTGATCCTTAAGAAAGATGAAAAACACATTTTTCATTTTAATCATTATAGTTGACTTCATGGATATTTCAAAGAAGAACACATGTAACACGCCCACTAAGATGAAAAAGAATATACAAAATTTATTTATGAAAATTAAAGTGTATAACTTGCCATATAAAGTATCTTACCATTTGTATGCCACATTTCCTTAGATTATATTACCTGAAATAGAATTTCTTGAAATTTTTGAGTGTAGTGTTTAACATCACATGATGGATGTAAATGAGTTTCGATATACTTTGGTGAGAAAATTCCTGAGTATTCATAATTGGTGCAAATAAATAATATACAGGAAGGATCTTTTGATATTTATACAGATACTTTGCCAATTCCTGTTAGTAGAGAGCTACAGACTACTATGAAAGACAGCTAAGTAGTGAAGTTAATCATGTCTATCATCTGGTAAACAGTTGCTTGCAGAGGCCCAGCTTTTCCCTAGGGTCTATTATCAAAGATACAAGCAACTACAAATTGTGCAGCTCAGTAAGGTAAATGAGACACTCACCTCATGTTCCTCATTAATTTCAGGAATACATTTTTGAGAGTAGATATTGAAGATCATATTTGTTAATGCATTGACATAATGAAAATTATCGGAGCTCCGGTCATACTTGAAGTGACTCTTGAGAAGATCCAGGATTTGGGGAAAGGCTGCTTTGACATAGCAGATTTCGCTCTGTTATACATATATTAAAAGAAAAGAAAAGGAAAAATAGAATAAAAATAAAAAATGAATGAGAATGATTTTATAAAAAATTTTAATCATAAGTAGAATTTTTTATGGAGCCTTGCCTAAATCTTCAGAAGATTCATATTTTTTCGTGGTGCGCATTTATACCAAAAGCCTTGCCCATTATATGTACATGACAGAAATAACAGAAATAGCAATACATAATTTATATACAGCAAAATTCACAATACACACACACAAACACACATGCTTATTTGGTTTGGGGATTTGATGTGTTCTCCTAGCTTGCTGGGTGTGGAATTTACATGTCTTCTTTTGGATACCCAAATCACCTCATGAATCTCTGCAGCCAAAATTATGTGATTGGCTGGACTAATATGTTCCTTTAGTACACCGTGGACAAAAGTATTGATACACCTGGCCATTACACCTACAGGAACTTTTATGAAATCCTGATCCATAAGCATCGATATGAAGTTGGTCCCCCCTCTGCAGCTATAACAGATGTGTGTATTGTAGAATATTATTTAGCATTTCATAACACATAGAGAATGTAATCATTAGGACTCTTTTAAGAATCTGATGCAAACTGTGTAGAGAGTAACCTTGTAATCTTTAAAGAATGCAGACCAATTACTGCTGTGCACATTGTAATGAAAAACAAGCATGAATGAGCACCTGGTGTTGGCTTAGAAGCTTCTGTATCTGTTAGCCATTTGTTAGCTTTTAGTGTATAAATAGGTACTTTATTAGTGTTGTAGCTTATCACTATGTAGAAGGACAAATATCTTGTTAACCACCTGGCCAGACAATCTGCAACAAGCAGAAGCTGCCAAGGTCTGCTACTGAAGGAAGGGATTCGCCTGAGTTCACCAAAAGTTCACAACTGTACTTTTAAAAAACTGAGAAGAGATGGTCACGTCATCCTTATGTTCAGCCAAGGAACCAAACAGTAAAAGAGATGACAGACAAACTTATCATATAGGGGTGTGGATTAAGGGAGAAAACAACGATGGTGAATGGTTGAACGGATGATGATGCTTAAGTGGCGAGGTATTGTTACACAATAAGAAAATGTATAAAAATTGGTGCAAAAAAGTATTGGACACACTTTAAGTGTCCGGCCTTGGTTGTAACTTTATTGTTGCAATAAAGACTAAATTTGGATCTACACCAGTGGCTTCTGACTTCTGATTTGGTGGGGAAGGAAAAAAACACAACAGTGTATCTTCTGCAAAGACTTCCCACAAGTTTATGTGAGAAGAGCATGTGAGGTTAGGCACATGCTCGCAATTTTCATTCTAGTTCATCCCAAATGTGTTTGATATTGGAGTTGTCTCACACCAAACTCAACCAACCATGTCTTTATGGACCTTGCTTTGTGCACTAGGACAAAGTCATGTTGGAACAGAAAAGGGCCTTCACCAAATTATTCCCACAAAGTTGGAAGCATAGAATTGGCAAAATGTTTTAATATCAAGAGGCCGTACCACCAGCAACCTTATACACCCTCCACTGTTGTCCAAGTCTCAGTCAAGGTTGGTTAGGGGTTCTCTGGGACTTTCAGTCTGCTAGAAAGAAGCCTGATTTTTTCTTCGCCCTTGCTTCTATTACTTTCTTGAATTTCTGGCTCTATCTGAGATCTGGATATCCCCACAGAGCTTGGATACACTGGCAGCTTTTTCATCTGCTAATGCTTTTTCTCACACTCCATGAGAAACTAGGAGGGGTGGTGGTATAGATCTGCTGGTGCTTCAGAATTCATGTTACACACCCCTCTTTCTGTCCCATCTTAATATCTCATCCTTTGAATTCCATACAGTGGCAGTTTCTTCTCTGATCAACCTTCTCATCATTGTTATCTACCACCCTCCTGGTCCCCTAGGTCACTTTCAAGGAACAATGGATATACTCCTCAGTATCTTCCCTACTGAAAAACCCCTCTCACTGTCCTTGGAGACCCCCTCAATAAAGTCCATTCCTCCTGCATTATCCCTCTTCTCTATTCTTTCTCTGTGACATCCAACAGCTACTCTCCCATGCACAAAGGAGGTAATGCCCTTCAGCCAGAAACTGGTCTTATTATTATTGCTACCTTTCTTCACATCTCTGATCATCCCCTTCTATCTTTTAGAATCAGCCTACCTACCCTGCATAAACACAACTATGAATATTTCTCCCCCACTCAACAAACAACTTGACTTTTTTTCCTCCCTACCACTGGAGTCAGCAACTAACATTCTTCTCTCCTCACTTTCTTCATCCATGGATCACCTTTGCCCATTATCTTCCAAACCCAGGAAGACAACTCACCCTGCTCTTTGGCTATTAGATGTGTGGTGCATAAATCGAAGAGAACTAAGAGCAGCTGAGAGGAAGTGGAAGAAATCACAACTTGACAAAGATCTGTATTCTTACTGTATACTCTTGTCCATGAGGAGAAACTGGAAACCTCTGCACATAATCCTCTATGACATCTTTTCATCATTACTTAACCTGCCAAATCCTCCTGCTCCATCCTCCCTGACCGCCGAAGACTTCACCAACTTCTTTGATGAGAAGATTGATTAAATCTGTCAGAAATTCTCTCCCACCCCATCTATTACACTACACATTAGACATTTCCCTTCCTCTTCACTGGCTCAATTCTCCAATCTAGCAGCAGAAGAGATTCTGCAAGTCATCTCGTCATGCAATCCTACCACCTGCCCACTGGATCCAATCCCTTCCACAATGCTCCAGACAATCAATCAAGACCTTCTCCCTTTCAATACCACTATCATTAATAGCTCCATAACATCTGGTCACATACCAATGACAATCAAAAAACCCAGGGTTATTCCCATCCTGAAATAATCCACACTGAATCCCTCAGACATCAACTACTACTAACCCGTATCACTTCTTTTCTTTCAAAAATCCTTGAATGCGCAGTCTCTCTACCTCTCTCAGAACAATCTTCACGATCCTAACCAATCTGGTTTCAAAACAGCACATTGCACAGAATTGGTGTTGGAATTTGGTCCCATTCTTGCCTGATATAGGTTTCCAGCTGTTGAAGAGTTCATCTTTGGTGTATTCTTCGCTTAATGATGCGCCAAATGCTCCCTATAGGTGAAAGATCTGGACTGCAGGCAGGCCAATTCAGCACCCAGACTCTTCTGCGACAAAGCCATGCTGTTGTAATAGCTGCAGTATGTGGTTTTGCATTATCCTGCTGGAATACAGAAGGCCTTCCCTGAAATAGACGTTATCTGGTGGGGAGCATATGTTGCTCTAAAACCTTTCAGCATTCATAGTTCCTTCCAAAACATGTAAGCTGCCCATACCATATGCACTTATGCACCCCCATATCATCAGAGATGTTGGCTTCTGAACTGAATGCTGATAACACACTGGAAGGTCTCTCTCCTCTTTTGCCCGGAGAACACGGCATATGAGATTACCAACAGAAATCCACGGGCATCCAATAAAGGTCTTCGGCCTTATCCCTTACGCAAAGAGATATCTCCAGTTTCTCAGAATATATTGATGGTGTTACGCACTGTAGATGATGATATTTGCAAAGCCTTTGCCATTTGATATTCAGTATTCCACAATCGTTTTAAACACTCTTGCATTGATTGGAGAGCCTCTGCCCATCTTTACTTCTGAGAGACTCTGCCTCTCTAAAACATCTCTTTTTACAGACCTGATATCAATTAACTTAATTAGTTGTTAGATGTTCTCCCAGCTGAATCTTTTTAAACTTACTTGCTTTTTCAGCCATTTGTTGCCCCTCTGGCAACTTTATTGGGACATGTAGCAGGCATGAAATTTGAAATGAGTTCATTTAGTGGATAACAGTGTACAATTTCTCAGTTTAAACATTTGTATTGTTATCTATGTTCTGTTGTGAATAAAATATTGGCTCATATGATTTGAAAGTCTTAGTTTTCATTTTATTCAAATGTTAAGAACACTTTTGTGGAATTCGGGTTGTACTATTTGTCCTTTGGTCAGCTCCCATAATTTGGGGTAACCATAGACAATCTCCAGTCCTTTTTGTCTCACATGGCTAATCTTTCCCATTCCTGTTGATTTCTCCACTTCAATATCATAAGGGCTCGTCCATTTCTTAACATACAGGCCACTCAGGTACTTGTTAAATGTCTTATCATCTCAAGAACAGACTAATATAACTCACTCTTAGTTGGACTGCCTCTGAGCACCATTTGTACTCTGTAACTGTTCCAGAATGCAGCTGCCCAACTCATTTTCAACCGCACCACTGGCTTCCTGAAGCTGCCTGCATCAGATTCAAAACACTGATGCTCACCTAGAAAGCCAAAAATGGTTCAGCACTCTACTATCTAAAAGAACTTATCTCACCCCACACTGTACCATGTTCTTTCCAATCCTCCAGCACTGCTTGACTGGTCCCACCATCTCTCAAGGCACAAGGAAGACATTGATTGATACTATTCTCTGTTTTAACATCTATAAGGTGGAATTAACTTTCACTAGATCTCCGAACAGCTGAGTCATCAGGTGCATTCAAATGACAACTAAAAATAATCATATTAATTCTTTTTATACCTCCTTCAACTTGATCTTTGTAGAGCAAGTTGTCCACGAAGGGCACCCAGGGAGCTGGGTGTTAAGGGCCTTGCTCAAGGAGGCTGGGTTTGAACCTGTGACCTTGTGATTATAGGAACACAGGCTTAGCCCACTGAGCCACATGCACCTAAAACCTGGAAGTACTTGGAATAGCACTTCAAGGATTATACTCATTATTATAAAAAATTGTATTTCTTGCCAACAGAGTTTTTGACAGTGATAGTATTCTTAGCCAGACTCTATTGAACCAGTATCAGAATGTATTTACTGATGAGACTTCTAAGCACTTACGTAAGTTGCTCTGGCTAAGGGCTTCGGCCAAATGTTATAAATGTAAATGTAAATAGGCTGAAGCATTAAGAATTCCCTTCACTGGAACTAAGGAACCTAGCCCAGCCCCTAAAAAATAGCCCCACACCATTATTCCTCCTCTACCAAACTGTACAGTTAGCACAATGCAGTCAGGCAGATAATGTTCTCCTGGCATCCACTAAACCCAGACTTGTCCATCTGACTGCCAGATACAACAGTATGATTTGTGACTCCACAGAACACATTTCCACTGCTGCAGAGTCCAGTGGTAGTGTGCTTTACACAAATCCATGTGATACTTGGCATTACGCTTGGTGAAGCTTGCATGCAGCTGCTCAGTTTTTGTGCTAGGGTTAATGCTAAAGGCAGTTTGGAAGGCAATTATTGAGTGAAAAGAGCACTGGAGACTTTTATGTACCTTGCACCTCAGCACTCGGCGAGCCCCCTATGTTGCTTTACCTGGTCTGCCACTTTGTGGTTGAGTTTCTGTTGTTCTGCTTTGCAAAAAATGCCACATGTGGTTGACCTTTCACAATTTTTTGTAAACCTGACTGCATGACTAGATGCTTGGTTTTATACACTTGTGGCAATGGTTTTAAATGAAACATCTGAATTCAATGATTAAGAAGTGTGTCAAAGTAGTTTTTTCCATATAGCCTATATACAAGTGACCTACTTTTGGGTCGTAATCCATAATGATGAACCACTGGTGTAGACCTTTCTAAACAGTGGAAACCACCAAATGAAAACAGACCCCAGTGTGCAAACCTCCTGCTCTAAAGGTTTCAATGTGCCAATGATGCATCCCATTCCATCACATCTCTGAATATCCTAGCCAACATCATTTGCTCTTACCAGACGCTGACTTTTTCTTGATTTACATGACATTTATACAGATAAAATATATAGTACTGTGCAAAAGACTTAGGTCATCAAAGAAAATGTTTAAAGCTATATATTTGGGTAGAAAGTGTATATTTGCTCAGAAAAAAACACAAGAAAAACAAGCAATTTCTTCTATTCTTCAAAAAGTTAATATCTCCTTGAATGGCTCGATGAACACCACATTCATTCCAAACCTTCTCCTCGGGGGCACCCGTGTCATTTCATCACCAGTTAATTTAATGAATTAATTTAATTAGTTAAATAATTCAATTTCTATTCAATTCAATTTTATTTGTATAGCACATTTTCACAAAATTACATTATCTTAAAGTCATTTACATCCCTGGCCAAAACCCCTAGTGAGAAAGTCAGTGGTAACAAAGGCAAGGAAATGTTCCCTGGAAGGAAGAACCAGATTCAAAAGGGGGAACCTATCCTCTAGGGCAGGGCTTTTCAAATCTGGACCTCGATTCCAAATCCAGGCCTTATTTTCAGTTCTCCCAGGTAGTTAGTATAATAATTACTGATTCTGATTAGTCAGAGGTTTCACACCTGGCTCACAGGTAAAGGAACATTGGAAAACAGCAGTGCTCGGACATCGAGGACCATGATTTGAATAATAGGGCTCTAGGGGCTGGCAGAAGATGGTAAAATTCTAATTTAATAAGACAGGTGTCAATGAGTCAATGAGGTATTGCTTAATATTATTGGTCAGTACAAACCATTATAATGCATTATGAAGGTAATTAGAGCGCATTATAACTCTGAGCTTCCTACAGCATTCATAATGCATAATAAACAAGACTAATGTTTTATGGCTTTTTATAAATAGTTATAGCTGTGTATACAATACTTTATTAATGCATTATAATGCATTATGAAGGTATTCATACAGTAATGCATTACACATGGATGTACTGTACATGGATTTACTGTAAATTCTGCTCTTCTTTATTTTTGTAACACATGATCTATTATCTTCTCATACCAGCATAGCTTCTTCTCAAGTGATTTGACCACTTTGAACATACAGACAACTTGGTGATCTAACTACAAAACTAGTCTATCAAAAATCACTGAAATTTCAAAACATTATCATGAATTGATATGCAAATGTACTTTCCCTTCACTAATTAATTTTCTTTTGCTGTCCTTATGTAACAGTAATTTATTCCACGTGCAAGATTTACATATTTCTTGATTAGTTACATATTTGTAAAATAAAAGTGTCATGCCCACAGCAGCGGGGCAGCACAGCAGCAGGCGATCAATGTGTAATTTCTCCCTCACTTAATACAGAAGCAGTGTTATTAATGTTGCGAAGTATTGTTGCCATGTTCATGAGCACTACTGAGTTCTTCTTTCTTTGTCCATTGTCTCTCCTGCTTGCCCTGCCTGCCTCATCCTGCCTTGCCTGCCTCGACTACTCTACCTCCCTGCCTGTTCCTGCCTGCCCTGCTTGCCTTCCCTATCCTGCCTCTCTGGTCTGCAATCCTCATGCTTTCCATCCCATCATCTCCTCGTCTCATCTCTGCATATAGGATTCATCTTCAAGGCTCCCGACCCACAGCACCTGACACGACTTACCCTTTGGATTATCCCTTACGGTTTTCGTGTACTCAGCTTGGTTAATAAACCAGCATTCTCACACATTATAGGGTCTGCCTCTTCCCTGGTCTCTGGGCATTGCAAAAATTTTAACCGAATGTTTTGTTATTTTCTTGTTTTCAGTCTCCCTATTAAAGTAGTCCATCAATACATATTGCTCAGTAGTTCCTTCACCGTCCCATACTTTTTTATGTGCGTTTGTGCTGATTGACAAGAAATTACTATGCATTTTAATCTTTATATGCTAATTCCTATTTCATTTTGCAGTGTTTAGGTGGCAACACATGGTAATTTCTTGTCATAGCACTGCAAATGCACATAATATAAGTAATTTACGCTGTTGCAACAATTTATTACTGCATGTATTACTCTTAAGGCCAATGCATACATGCATGACAGTATTGTGCATCCTTACGTATTAGCATGCATGACTCGCAGTTCATCCATCAATGCATGTCCAATTACAACCCGCTTTTTAACACACAAATGGTAGTTTGTGTTGGACCGCTGAAGTTGTTGGCAGATGTACTCAAATGACTCACCAGACACTCAGAAATTTTGAATGAACTGTATTGTGGGAAGGGCTGAATTGGGTAATTAGAGTTTCAAGGGCTGTTAGGTAAGATTACCCCTTATTAAGACAACTGTACTGTGTAGCTACTGGATCTCTCCTTATATTTTTGGCAAGAATCAACTTGTTTTAGGCTACCAGGTGTCCTTGAGGTTTGAAGTTAAAGCTTCTGCTTACATGGACAACATCACAGTTTTTATTAACAGTTGTAAACATATCAACAGTCTGTTGGAAGCCTTTACTGTAGGCTGCATCAGCTAATGTTAACTAAGGTCAGAGTGAGGCATTATGGGTGGGTCAGAGACAAGCACATAGTTCACCAGTATTGCCAAAGAATATCAAATGGAGCTAAAATAAATTATTTCTGAAATTAAAATTGAGAGGGTGTCATAGAGAAAGTATGCATATTTGAAGTGGTTGCTACCCCTGTTGTCCTATAGGGGAGGTACTTCTAAAAAGAGCCGGTGGAATGGAATGAGCTAGCAGACCTCAACCCACTTTATAAATCTTTATAAGTCTTGGATGCATGGAGCGTTATCTTGAAATAGAACAAAATCATTAGAAGTTTATAATGGTCTTTGTGTGACTTTGTGTGTGGGAGAGAGCAGTGCTGCCTGCCAAATGCTATTAAAGTAGCTTGCTGACTGTGGCCCAGTGCATAAAGCAAGGTCCATAAGGTATGGTTGGATGAGTTTGGTTTAGAAAAACTTGACTGGCCTGCTCAGAAACTGACCTCAACCCCATCGAAAATCTTTGGAATTAACTAGAACAGAGATTGCAAATCACCCCTTCACATCTAACATCAGTGCCTAATGAATGCTCTTCTAGGTAAATGAGCAAAAATACTCATACACACACTCAAAAATCCTTTGGAAAGCCTTCCCAAGGAGAGTGGCAGCAGCAAAAGGGGGACCAACTTCATATTGATGCCTATGGATATAAAATGGGATGTCATAAAAGTTCCTGTAAGTGCAATGGCCAAGTATCCCAAAACTTTTGTCCACAGTGTACTACAGGAACATAGTAGTCCAACTAATCACATAATTTTAACTGCAGGGAAATAAATTGTGATTTATGTGATACCCAAAAGAAGACACATAAATTCCATACACAGCAAGCTAGGAGCAGAAATCGAATCCCCAATCCAAATATGCAAGACAGACTCTGGAAATTAGATAACTGTATAATTTGTGCATAAATGTATTTAAATTTACACAACTGGAGGTTTTACCTATGAGACAACCTCAGCATCTGCACAGGGAATCTGCTGTAAAAATTCCTTACCCGTAATTCACAAGAAACTGCAGTAAGATTTTAGCTTAAGGTCTGCTCCTTAATTAATAAACTGTTACTAATCAATTGATAATATCTTAGTAAATTAAAAGATTCAGTTAAAATCAAATATAGAATTGTACTGCACATATATATTACACCTGGTTCACACAGTATTTACTAAACTCATTGCAACTCATTTGCAGCTAAAAAAACAAGTAGTAAGTAGTGGTGGCTTTCAAACAATGAAAGCTGGCTAGTCCCCCCTCCCTCCCTTCTGAAATAAATAAACAAATGAACTTTACTAACCTACTAGCGAAGGAACCTTACTAACAAATCAAGGAACATACTCAAGAATGCTACATTTATGTTTTTGTAATAGTAGGATATGTACAAATGAAAATTGAAAAACTGAAAAGACTTCACTTATCCACATGGGATTGAAATTGAAATGCTCTGATGCTGAAGTATAATTTCAAATCGCTGTCAATCAAAAACTGGTTCAACCACTTTCACAGTCCATCTAATCATCATCCAGCAGCCCAGCATCCTGGCCACCCCACTAAACCATTTACTGCTAGAGACACAGAGCTTCCTTGGAAATAACGTTGTCAAGTGTTTGTCTAATAAACGTCTAGCTTTGCAAGAAGGGTCAGGCTGCAGAACAGTAGGCAAGTCATGCTAGGAGGGCCGGAAATCGCATGAATTATAGTATTATGATGATTAATGATATACGTAAGGAATAATTGACGATGGGCCGTTGAATTATTAGAAAAATAATGCATACCCGAGGTGGTGATGCGGCCACGACGCGAAGCATTTGCATTATTTTTCTAATAATTCAACGGTCCGGAGTCAATTATTCCGCTTATACTACGATTGCCACACCTTAAGACATCGATCAGATGATATATTTCAAGGGATTTGTCCGGTTTTTCTACTTAAATCGCTATTGTGAGTAGGATTATTTCTTCCGCATCTCATCCAACGACTCTTTTGCTAG
>JAODKF010000138.1:28582182-28592788 GCA_026779585.1 Mormyrus proboscirostris | reverse complement strand
GTCTTAAGCACTTATGTAAGTCGCTCTGGCTAAGGGCGTCTGCCAAATGCTGTAAATGTAAATGTAAATGTAAATGTGTTCAGGTATTACAGCATCCTTGAAGACATCCTGTTGGACCATGGCTCCCTAATCACTTCCTGAGTCTGGTCAGCCTTCTTCCACTACCTGGGGTCCACAGCTAATCTCATGTCCAGATACCACCCAGAGTGAAATGGCTAAGTGGAGTACTATGCCGGTCCTGGGCAGGTCCTCTGGACATATTGTTATATTCAGCAGCATAACTGGACATCATACCTCTGGTAAGCAGAATATGCACAGAAATACCTTTATCAGTCAGCCACTGGACTTGTCCAATTCCAGTGCATGCTAGGTTACCAACAGGCCCTGTGGTCACCCAGGGATGTTACCCCTACTAGTGCCCCAGTGGTGGGTGCTGGTGCTGGCAAGCCAACGAGGTCTGGGTCAGCGCAAACACAACATTGCCCATGCTGTTTGCTGGTTATAGGCACAAGTAGACAGCCACCACCAGGAGACACCTGAGTACCAGCCAAGTGACAGGGTTCACTCATTCCTTATTTTGTTGGTCCCTTCAGTATCCTGTCCCAAGTTAACAGTGACATGTATAAGTTTCTCTCCTTAGAACAGTAATCCGACGACCCATAGCCACCCCCCCAAAGCACCCCTGTAGGTGCTGGATTCCTCCAAGTCCTTGATATTCTTGATTCAGGATGCTGTTGAAACCATGCAGACTACCTTTTAAGTATGATCCGGACAAGTGATGGTGGGTCCTGACTCAGGACGTGTTGGACCCCCACCTAATTACTTCATTATTCTGTTTTCCCATCCTGACTGTCTGGTGCTGTATCCTCAAGGTCACCTGCTTGGTTAGCATAGTTTAATGGTGGATGCCATTTCTTTGAGGGGGAGGTCTCTCATAACAGGTCAATCCCTCTAGTACTTCTGGTCCTCGGAGTTCTAGCTGGGGACCTAGCCCTGCCTGTTCCAAAAGCTTACCTGTGATTTTATGTTCTTAGTTTAGGATTCTGATTCTGTCTTAATACTTTTTAAAAAGAGGAAGCCCTTTGCATTTGCATTCTGTCTGTTGGGCATCCTATTTATCAAAACTATGCACGTCATGATATGCCAGGGAAAAAATTTACTTAAAAAGTTGTGTTTGCAGAAATTACCTGCTCCATCCACCACAAAATGCAGAAACGTTCCAGTTGATCTCAAAAAGTAGTATAATTACAATAAGATTATTCATTTTTGTTTGCAATAGGTCCAGGTTAAAGGATTTTATATAAAATTAAAGTCTATGTGATATTTTCAATTAATAATTCAACAACATCATTCAATAATGGCTTTCCTCACATCAGAACCATTCTTCTGATACCCCATATTGTTCAGTCCTCCTGCAGAGATTAAAGGAGCAAAGAGATGCAACAGCATCATTCTGTCTATTAGAGGAAAGGTCAACTACTGACCCAACTATATCAATCCATGGAAAAAAACCAGCATACAAATACATATCCACTTCAAACACCCTGCATCTCAAACCATGCCTGGAAATGCTCTGGCGCCACATATAAGGCAAAGAATATGCTTTATTTTTATGCTTAATGAAAAATAAAAAATAACTTCATATGCTAAGCTTTTGACTTCACTGTGTCAGGAAACTGTAAATGTTATTTATGGCAGAGCCTTATCAGTCCAATTAATAAATCATATGTACCATTTAAACATATGTCTTTTTTCAATATTATTGATAAGTTATTAATATGTTCAAATATATTCATAATTATAATAAATGTATTTTGTAGCTGTATTTTCCAGACTTCAGAGGACTGAATTTAAGTCCTCAGAATTAAACTAAAAATATAATTGCATTAAGCTTGGAAATGTTTGTTAAAAATGGGGGGCTCCAGGAAAAGAAATACCAAATAGCCCATAAAGTCTCCCAGGTAACAATTTCCCTTGACAAAAAGGTCATTTTTCTTTTTAATCATTTGAGATAACCTTAGTTCTGAATGAAACCTGATGAACGACAATGACAACACATGGCACAAGAGAATGCAGAACACTACAACTTACCTTTTGGTCTTAAGTGGCTGAAGTGACTTGAAGTGAATTTAGTGCTGTTCTCTTTGCTGCAGAAGCTCATATTTTCTGCTTGCTGGTCAGCAGTTATATCCCTCAAACTGCGTGCGTCACAGTCCCCATGACCCAGGGCAAGCTCTGCACAAGCAGGACTGGCACAGGTACCTCCTGCTCCCTACACACTCAGTTTTCAGAGTCCCATCAAAAAGAGCTGGCATGTGATCAAAACACACATGCCCCCACTAAAGCATTTCTGTAGACCCTTGACAGAAATGAGAAACTGTACTAAACTGGAAAATCTAAAAATTGAATTTCTTTATGTAGCTACATCCAATATTACTTTTGATATACCTTTTTTTACTGAAATGTAGTTTTCATTTCCTGTCTGATAATTAACAAACTTCCTCTGAAATGGATTACTGAAAACACTCATATAAAATACCATTTTTATTGCTGTCACCCAAGCAGAAATAAGTATGAATATTTGTCGCGCCCGCAGTACAGACGAGCAGGTTTTATTCAGTGCAGACAAGGAAACACAATGCACAACATTAATGCCTAATCTGGGGAAACAGACTTGAACGGGGATTTAAATACACAAGACAAGCAGAAAATAACAGGCATCAGGTGATCACAATCGGGAATTAAGACGAGGTAACGAGGGGGGCGTAGCACACAGGAGGATCGGACGAGCAGGTCATGACAATTTATATGAAATAAGTAAATTAAGAAAGATCAGTTCCTCATAATTGATATTACATTTGAGTTTTTGGACTTGTAAAAAGATATGGCAAATGCAAACTTTACAATAAAAAAAATCAAAAACATAATAGGATAATAGCAATTAACCTGCAATTTATGCTAGTTGATAAATGTTGCTTTGTGACTAGGGACATTTTCTCTGTATAATACATTGCAAAAACCTACCCCTCCCAAAATGGGGCTGTTCAAGTAAGATGATAACAATCATCCACTCAAAAACACTCGAGGTGTCATTTATGAATATCTCATCCATTCCAGAAATTAATATCTGGTCAGAGCAGCTAATGAGAATTAACATTTTAACACAAAAATGACCTTTCATGAAACTATTCACTTTGAATCTTTCACTAAATTTTAGGGGATTAAGAAAATTGCAAGGTGCAATTGGACATAAGGAGGCGGAGTTGGTCTATATTTAAACCTTGTACTTATCCATCCATCCTCTATACCCACTTGTCCAATGAAGGGTCACGGGGGTCCAGAGTCTTGGAATCTACATAAGAACATAGGAATAGCCCAGCATAGAGGCGATAACCCATCACAGAACTTCATACTATCATAAATTTATTCTTGTGTACATTCTCAAAGGAAGTTGAAAAAAATATCTTACCTTATTAAGAAATGGGATTTGCACAAAAGACCCAAGAAATCCAAAGGCAATTGGAAAAAATGGCCTAGGGAAAATAACTTTCTTTTTAGTCCTTTTAGATCTTTTTATTTATTAAGCAAATCTTACAAGCAGGCACATTTAGCATTTAAGAACATAAGAAACTTACAAATGAGAGGAGGCCATTCGGCCCATCAAGCTCATTTGGAAAGAACTTAACTAATAGCTCAGAGTTGTTAAAATCTTATTTAACTCTGATTTAATGGAACCCAGGGTTTTAGCTTGCGCTACACTAGTAGGAAGACTATTAAATACTCTAACTACATGCTGTGTATACTTCTTCAAATTTGTTTTAAAATATTTTCCTACTAATTTCCACTTCTGGCCACAAGTTCTAGTATTTAAACTAATATTGAAATAGCCATTTGGCTGAACAGCATCCAGACCTGTTAGAATATACCTGGATCACGTCCCCCTTTTGTCTCTTTTGCTCGAGGCTAAACCTATTCAGTTCAGCTAACCTCTCCTAATAAGACATTCCTCTATGACGAGGAATCATTCTCGTAGCCCTCCATTGTACCTTTTTCAAGGCAGCAATGTCCTTCTTAAGGAATGGTGCCCAAAACTGCACAGAATGTTCTAGTCTTATCAAGGAATTATATAACTGTAACATCAGCTCCCTTGACTTAAACTCCACACACCTAGAGATAGAACCCAACATTCTACAGTATTGGCCTTTTTTATTGCTTCCCCACACTGGAGAGAGTGGGACATGGAAGCGTCAATATACACACCGAGATCTTTCTCGTAATCAGCTACCTTTATTTCAGTGGATCCCATAAAATATCTGTACTTTATATTTCTGCTCCCTGCATGGTTTACCTTACATATATCTATATTATATTCCATCTGCCAGTTATCAACCCAGTTGCTAATTGAATCCAGATCCTGTTGAAGCTTCTCCACTGCTAGATCAGTATCTGCTATGCCACCCACCTTGGTGTTGTCTACAAATTTAACCAGTTTACTGTATGTATGGTGTCAATATAAGTAATGTAAATTAGGAACAATAGTGGTACTAAAATTGAACCCTGCGGTACCCCATTATGAACGCAGGCCCACTGTTGTTCCCATGACACATTGTGCCTCTAATAACTGCTCACTGCTTCCTGCTAACCAGTTTTCAATCCAAGCTGCTATACTGTAGTTCCTAAAACCCTTGCAGCTTTGAGCTTAAGCAAGAGCTGTTTGTGGGGGACAACATCAAAGTCCTTCTAGAGATCTAAGCAGATCACATCTTTGGCCTTTTTGTGATAAATTTCTCTTGTAGCTTACTCAAAGAACTCAAGTAAATTCGATAATAAACAGGATTTACCTCTCCTAAATCCATGTTGGCTATCCCTCAGAATGTTATTTGCATCCAAGTAATCTACCATTTTCACTTGGATTATAGCTTCCATTATTTTTCCAACTTTTTAAACTGATTTGCATAATTGCTGGATTACTTCTATTCCTTTTTTGAATATGGGTGTTATATTAACGCATATATTAGCATTAGGTACCATAACAATTTCTGGAATATTAAAGTTAAAGGTTGGCTAATAATATCCCTCATCTCTTTTAAAACTATAGGTAAGATGCCATCAGGGCCCTGCAATTTATTTATTTTGAGCTTAGCTAGGCTTATTACCACATCATCCTCAGCTATACATATATTGGTTAAAGATGACGTTGTATTCGTACAAAATGGTGGTAAGTTACTCATGTTATCTAATGTGAACACCCGTGCAAAATAATCATTAAGCTCATTTACTATATCAATTTGATTTTCAATTATAAGGCCCCTACTATCCTGCAAATTAATGATTTCAGCTTTTAGAGCTCTTTTGGAGTTAAAATATTGGAAGAAACTTTTATTGATGTCCTTAGACTCCAATGCAATTTTTCTTTCTACATTCCTCTTAGAGAGTCTAATGTTGTTATTTAATTCAGCCTGTAGACTTAAATACTCATGTTTAGTTTTGAAATCTTAATTTCTTTAGTACCACTTTGGTTGTAGTTTCCTAGATTTAGTTTTGCTGGAAACAGGTATGAAGTCCCCTTGCACTTGCAAAATGTGCTTTTAAAAAATTCCCATGCCTTTTCAACCATTTTTGCTATTTAAATCCATCCAGTTTACAGTTTCTAGTATCAGTCTCATACCATTAAAGTTAGCCTTCCTAACATTGTATACTTTTGTTTTGATTCCTGGGAACAAGGAGCTCATCTTTGTTGTGCACTCTTAGCTCCATGGTTAAAAAGCAACAACAAGCTGCTGTGACAACATTTGATTTGATTTATGTGTTAATGTAAATGTTTAGATACATGGGCCAAACTGAGAACCATGAGCAATGCAGACCTCACTCACCTGAAAAGGAGCACAAAGCCATAGCTCTCTATTACCATGCCAGTCACTGGCCAGCGCAGAAACTCTAGGGCCACACCACGCCGGAAAAATAAGTATGCTGTTTTCTGTAGGCCGACTGTAAATGTAAATTTATTACATGTACAATTCATTGACTTGTTTTAGTATATTTGCAGAGAAATTACAAACTGCCCCATCCTTACAATTCATTTATAATCTTGCCCTGTTCTCTTCACATTTATTTTCTTAAGTGATACATTCAGATGTCAAAAGTATCTTGGCTAACAATGGTTCTTGATTCAGTGATGCAACACAGAATTTTTGTTAATTTCATAATTTAATCTCTAGTTGAACATAACATTTTGAATATTGGAATGGGTATGACTGTCCCATGAGAAAATGCTTTAATACTCATTTCAAATTCTCCCATGAACAATAAGCAGGTCTGAACTCAGATAGTTTACTATGCATTATGAATGTGGCACAATCATTCCTGCACTAGGCCTTGATTGGTATGTTTCCAACAGTGTGAAAACTAAGCTGGTTAATATAGATGGTGTACTGGTTAGCACTGTCACATCACATATCTATGACCAAGGTTCAAGTCTCCTCCATAGGTTCATATGTGTAGAGTTTGCATGCTCTTACCATTTTGATGTTTCCTCCAGGAACTCCAGTTTCCCCCTACCTTCCAAAAAAATACTGGGACATTGGAAGTATCAAATTGCCTATAGGTGTGTAGTGTATGAGTGTGCCCTGCAATGATTGGTGCCCTGTCATGATTTTGTTTGTGTAGATTCCAGCATAGGCTCAAAACCCCCATGAGTCCAAATAGGACAAATGGGTATTGGAGATATATGAATAATTAACAAAAGTAGCTACTAGTAGCTGATAAGTTAGTAGCCAATCACTGCTAGACATAAATTTACAACTAGGTCCCCCAGGAGCTATCCATGTGAAGACAATACAGCATCCTCCACAATTAAACATATCATTAGATTGCAGTATGTTCAAAATGCTGCTGCCCATCTACTTACGCACACTAAAAAATTTGCTCACATTACTCCAGTCCTCCATGATTTCATTGGTTGCCAGTCTCTTCAAGAATCAAATATAAAATTATCCTCATAACCTTCAAAGCCCTTCATGATTTAGCCCCTCATTATCTGTCTGAGCTACTCTTTCCATACACTCATGCCCATGCATCATCCAATACAGACTTACTCACTGTACCTAAGCACAAGTTATCAACTATGGGTGGCAGAGCATTTAGTGTAACAGCTCCTAAACTTTGGAATGCTCTTCCTGTTAGTCTCCGTAAGAAAAAATCTGTTATCCATTTTAAGCTCCTGTTAAAAACACATCTATTCAATGAATATTATTCGTCATGTATGTAACTCGCCTGCCTTGTTAAATGTGTTTTTGTAAAGTGTCCTTGAGTGTATGAAAGGCGCTTTATAAATAGAACTAATTATTATTATGACACCCCTTGTAATGATTCATAAAAAGGGTTAGAAAAAATCCACGTTTTTGTTAAAGATATTTATTTTTTTGATGAAGGATTTTTTTTTCTTGGAATAAATTTACGTTAATGAAAAAATTCCTCAATTTTTCAGTGTGACATGTAGCTGCTTCACCAAAAGGTGGATTTTTTCTAACCCTTTTGACAAATCTTTACAAGGGGTGCCAAAAAATGTATTCAGTATGTCAAATCTCACAGAACCCAAAATCTTCCCAACCTGTACCAATATTACACTACACACACACAGCCGGTTAGTAGGATTTTAAGGTCTCGATTTCAAGGTCAAGTATTCAAGGTCACAGAAGCATTTAATGGTGGTTGTGCAGTGGCCTCATACATCCAAGACTCAAATCCTGCCTGCAGTCTTGTGTGTGTGGACTTTCCTTGTGTCATACATGATTCTTCCATGATCCCTATATTCATTTTGCAGACCAAAGCTATGCAGCAAGGCTAATTGGCATCTCTGAATTGCTGGTGTGCATGTACCCTGTAATGGACTGGCCTCTTGTCCAAGGTGTATACCGGTCTGGAGCCCTGTGCTGCCAAGGACATTCTTGAGGGCTATTTTAAGCCCAGGAAAAGCAGCAAGAAGTTCAAATTCTAACTAATTATATTGTCATTCATTTGCAGAAAATGCTGCAGGTAGATAGAAAATACATGTATACCCACACAACTCATCAAATGTCTGTATATTTAATCTTAAGATCTAAAAATTGGTCAAGGCAACACAGGGCAAACACAAAAGACCACAAAATGATCAGATAGCACAGAAAAGACAGAACAAACTCTGAAGCACAAGCAGGTGGCACAATCAATAACTGGATTGGGGAACACAAGACTAGGAGAAACTTTTTACACCAGTGATGAGGGAGCAGAAGAGAGTGTCATGATCCGCTCCGTTTGATCCTTCCGTGTGCCACGCCCACCTCATTACCTGGTGTTCCTGCCCGATTGTGTTCACCTGTGTCCTGTTATTCCCTGCTTAGCTGTGTATTTAGTCCGCGTCTTTCCCCAGTTTGTCAGATCCGTCATTGGATGTCTCGTGAATGTCTCGTCCTGTCAAAATTAAAGATCCTCGTTTCCCTGTCCTGCTGCGTTGCCCGCTTGCTTCTTGGGCTTACTTGCCCACCTGCTCGCCCACTCGCTCCCTGCCCGATCGTGACAGAGAGGCACATGAGGGCTTAAATGAGAGGTAAAACGAATTAGTGACAGGTGTGGCTTACCAGGGGAAGAACGAGGGGGCAGGAATGCACTAAATCAATAAGATTAAATAATCTTGCAAAACACAAAAGTGTTCATAAATCAGACATCCACTTATTTTGCCAATATTTTATTATAGATTTTAATTATTCACTATGAAAAAGAAACTTCAAAAAGACAAAGCACAGCTTGTATTCCCAATAAAATCTCTTTTCAATATCGTAGGTGAGGAGGACAGTTTTGACAGGATTCCACTCTTCTGTGGACCAGAATTAGTGTTACAATACTGCACACCCCCATCCTTACTCATTAGAAAGGTTGTCCAAGTTTTTAACAGAACACCACCATATTAAAACTTTACACTCACTCAGGAAACTCTCAGAATGTCCTCCTTTAAGATTTCAGGCTAGGAGCCAAGGAAAATTGGTGGTAGGCCTACCTTTGTTTTATTGTTTAACAAATAATGACTATCAACTTGAACAGAGTAATTCTATGATACCTATTTTATCAAATCACTGTAAGGATAGCCTGTCATCACTACAATAAAAGGTAAGAAATTGATATTTGCAGGGATCCCCCTTAAGAATTACACATTATATAGGATGTTTGAAATTTCTACAAAAAACACTGAGAGTGCTGATTGCCATATTGCCAGCAATGCATTTTTGGCAATATGACTTGGTATGTCAATCAGTAATAGTTTGATTGAACCATTATTCACTAACAAGATATTTCTGTATATTTTTAAAAGCATCAAAGGGGCAAATATTAATGGAATACATTCACTTTATTGCAAGATAATGGATTTTTAAAGCAAGCAGTATTATTTAATGTCATTTTTGCATAGTTCAAGCAGTTTACTTTTACCCAAAATAACAATACAAATCTTAATATAGTTTATGCTAGAAATATTTACACTACCCAATGAAAATTTTCATCTTACAGCAAATACAATTCCACAGCATGTACCATTTTGCATTTCACTCATTTTTTACACAATCTGTTCAAATGCTCAGTCGATAAAATAATTACTCTTTGCATTTGAACTTCTGCTTGAAAGGAAATATTTTCAGATTCTACATTGTTTTTTGTTGTATTTTGTCCCTTTTTGGAATGAAAAATGTTTTCCACCTAAAACCTAATATTTTCCCATAATGTACTCATACTGTATATCCCTAAAAATGTGTGATGACTGGAATCCAACTTAGTTTTACCCAAAAACAATAAAAATATAAAGCTTTTCATTGAAACTTGTGGTTTCTAGCAGGGATCATTAGAAAATTAATATATTGCCACCCTGTAACAGTTCAGCTTGTCATTTTCAATGTACTTATAATGTTATCTTGAATAAAAGTATACAATTACACTGACACAAAAGAATGCTTATTCTGTGTCCAAACAAAGTACACAAATATACTGCATGGGGCAAACAAGAAAACTGTGAACAAGGACATAACACAAACACTTGAAATGAGTTCTTAAAGTGATAACATTGCTTCTCCTCATTAAAAGAGACAAATGTATCAAACATAAGGCTGGTAAACAACTCTCATGACAGAGAGGCATGAAGAGGCCTTACAGAGTGATTTTTGGTTCTTTTCTGGAGTGACTCTATGAATTACTCACTAGAAGATGGAATGTCTCTCGGTGTCTTCCTGCCTAGATAAACAGTTTGGACACTTTTCTTACAAAGTAAGTGAGACTTGAGGGGATTAATGCAAATAAAGCACGGTGTATATAGTAAGCGCTAGTTTATTTTCCACAGCACAGTGGTACAGCATATGAGGGAGCAGCTGACCTTCCAATGCTAGAAACATTTGGCCATTATGTAGTAACTGTTCAATGAAAACAACCAGTAAGTCCTGCTGTTATAAAACATTTCCATTTGTGTTGTAAATCGGAGTACAGACCAATGCTAAAATTGCACCTGGTTCAGAACAAATAAAGCAATGATATGGGTAAATATAATATCATTTATGCATAAAATGGTGCCTTTAAATTCATAGCAACTATA
>JAODKF010000138.1:28552764-28564607 GCA_026779585.1 Mormyrus proboscirostris | reverse complement strand
TTGTCCCTTGAAAAGATATAATAAAATATTTACAAAAATGTGAGGGGTGTACTCACTTTTGTGAGATACTGTATCTCCATCTGGTTTGGCAGCTCAAAAGCCTCAGACAGAAATTGCTGGAAAGAGTGATGAGGACTGCAAAGAGGATCATCGGGACTTTTTTTCCATCCATCCAGGATACTGTACAGAAACGGTGTCTCAGCAGAGCCTGTAACATCACCACCACAGACTGTTCGCCCTGCTGCCCTCTGGGAAAAGGTTTTGCAGTGCCAGGACCAGGACAGTCAGATTCTGTATAGTTTCATTCCTCAAGCCATTAGACTCCTGAACTCTCAATAACTCAAGGCACCCCCCTCCCCATGCTCAGCCTCTCCCAATCCATGCACATGTCACATTCAAGAATTGTTTCTTTTTCTTAAATGTGTAGTGCAATATGTCTGAAACATAAGAATATAAGAAATTTACAAATGGGAGGTCATTCTGCTCATCAAGCTCGTTTGGGGAGTACTCAACTAATAGCTCAGAGTTTAATATTATCTAGCTCTGATTTAAAGGAACCCAGGGTTTTAGCTTGCACTATATGAACATGAAGACTATTCCATACTCTAACTACATGCTGTGAACACGTTTTCTCAAATTCAGTTTAAAATGTTCTCCTGCTAATTTCCACCTATGGCCACAAGTTCTAGTATTTAAACTAATATTGAAGTAGACATTTGGCTGAGCAGCATCCAGACCCAATAAAATCTTATATACCTGGATCATGTCTCCTTTGCGTGAGGCTAAACTAATTCAGTTCAGCTAACCTCTCCTCATAAGACATTCCTCTGAGACCAGGAATCATTCTTATAGCTCTACATTGAACTTTTTCCAAGGCAGCAATGACCTTTTTAATGCATGGTGACCAAACCTGCACACAATATTCTAGGTGGTATTTTAGGTCTTACCAAGAAATTGTATAATCATAGCATCACCTCCCTTGACTTAAACTCCACACACCTAGAGATGCAACCCAACATCCTATTGTCCTTTTTTATTGCTTCCCAACACTGGCGAGGGTGGGACATGGATACATTTACCTACATTAAATTTCATCTGCCAGGTATCAGCTCAGTCGCTATCAATTAAATCAAGATCCCATTGTAGCGTCTGTACTGCTACCCACCTTGGTGTCATCTGCAAATTTAACCAGTTTACTGTATGTATTGGTGTCAATATTATTAATGTAAATTAGAAACAACAGTGGTCTTAAAATTGATGCCTGCGATACCCCTCTATGAACACAGGGCCACTGTGACATTGTACCTCTAATAACTGCTTCCTGTCTGTTAACTAGTTTTCAATCCAAGCTGTTACAGTTCCTAAAACCCCTTCAGCTTTCAGCTTAAACATGAGCCATTTGTGGGAGAAACATCAAAGGCCTTCTGAAAATCTAAGCAAATCACGTCATAGGCCTTTTTGTGAACAATTTCTCTTGTAGCTAACTCAAAGAACACTAGTATATTAGTTAAACAGTCTCCTAAATCCATGTTGGCTATCCCTCAGAATGTTATTAGAATCCAGGTAATCTACCATTTTCACTTGGATTATAGCTTCCATTTCTTTCTCCAGTTATGCAAGTTAAACTGATTGGCCTATAGTTTGCTAGATTACTTCTATCCCCTTTTTTGAATATGGGTGTTATATTAGCATGCTTCCAATCAGAAGGTAGATAGTGAAATAGTACTGAAATAGTAAAGCTAAAGGTTGGCTAAAAATATCCCTCATCTCTTTTAAAACTATAGGTAAGATGCCATCAGAGCCCTGCAATTTATTTATTTTGAGTTTAGCTTGGCTTATTACCACATTAGTCTTTGTTATACATATATTGGTTAAAGACAACACTGTATTCGTACTACTGTAAATGGTGGTAAGTTACTCATGTTCTCTACTGTGAACACACGTGTAAAATAATCATTAAGCTCATTTACTATATCAATTTCATTTTCAATTATAAGACCCTTGCTGTCACACCCCAATCGTGCCACTCCTCCTGTGTCATAATTTGATATGTAAATGCTGACACAGTCCCAATATCATCCTTTTCATGAGGAAAAACTACTTGCACCTACTGAAATTTCTCAATTTTTGCCTCGTCTAATTTAATAAATGTTGAGATTTTCTATAATGTGGGAACTTTATATATAATATATAAATATTTATATTGTTATATTACATCTGAAAGAAATTGAAATAGAAAAGCATTCCTTAGTTTATAATCAACTGCATAAACACAAACATAACAAATGGTTTTACAGTATTAGTCTAACGCTGAATGGACATTGTTTTTCCGCCTACATGGATTGGTAAAGTGAAATTTGAGAATGAAACTTTTAGTTGGCATTTCAGCCTCAAACAACAAACCAATGCTGTAGCATGTCATTGTGGGAGGTGTTATAAATTAAGGGGTGGGAAAATCAACACATTTTACGTTTGTCGGAAAATAAAAACGTCACGAAACCATCACTTCCCGTCAGAAACACGCCTTTTTTCTGATATTGATGTTGGACAGAATTGTTTTCTAAGTTTCCTCTGTGATGTCATTTCAACATGACGGTTTCACCGTCATAAGTAATTCTATTTTATAAATATTTTATTTTGTTAAATGTATTAATAGTTATAAATATAATTTCACATGGTCGATTTAGAGAATACCATATCATGACCATAAACAGTATCCTAGTATGCAATATCAGATTTTTACCAGACTTGTTAGTGTCTTTTGTTTGTTCATAGTTTGTTTGCCTCTTGAAAAAAAAAATATTGTTATGCATCTACTAAAATATTTTATAAAGATTTTAATGTGGTTTGACTAGTTCATGTTTCTTGTTTGTTTGTCTGACAGAAAAAAAAAACTCACTCCAAATCTGCTAAAATATGAAGAAACAGCACAACAACAGCATGCTCATGGAGGCAGCCATGTTTGTTCTGAAATAGGTACAAATGGGAGGTTGGTCAGACATGACGTCACGCGTGTTTAGGATCAAGGGTTTGCTGTGCAGAACAGTATTTCATTTTAAGGGTACACATTTAAATTTAGTTACTGCCTTCCCATATTCCATCCTGCTCATTGATAGTGTTATAGTGTTAGAAACAATTCATGTCGTTTATACATCTTCAATCTCCATCTGAGTAAATACTCATAATTAAGTCACTTCACTGGTGTGGAACCACCCTAAGCTTACCCTAAAGTATCGAGAGACTCACTTTACAGCCAATTTTTTTTCATAGAGTTGTTACATACCGGGTTAGGTTCGGTGGATGAAAGTTCTAACCCAGGTTAAGTGGTTAAACTGTGATTAATGAATTCCATTCATATCCTGGAACAAAATCTTAATTGACTAATTGGGACTTCCATAATATTGTTCATTGGCAAAACAAAGCATACAAATATAATAATCAATAAAAATCAATCAATTAATCATTTCCCTACCTATGGTTGGAGACAAATTATTAGATATAATTTTTTCTAGAAGCGTCATGCTATTATATTAAAAGATTGGGTCATGGAAGGGGTAAAAAGGGTTCTGCCATTGCTTGTGCTTTTGGTTTGAGTCAGACAATGGTATCGACAATCGTGCATGACAAGGAACGGATTTTAGCCCACGAGAGGCAAGATTTATGAAGAAGTGGATTGAATGGCAGACTCATCAGAATGTTCTTATAAGCCAAAAAGTGTTGTCTTTTTGCAGACCTCCAAAACAGGTTTCCTGCTGAGAATTTCACAGATTTCAAAGCAAGTGCAGGACAGTTTATGAGATTTAAGTAGTGACAGGGACTTCACTATGTCAGGATACAAGGCGAAAGTGCGTCAGGTGATGAAGCAGCAGCTTCTGAACTCCCTGCTACATTCAATTACAGGAAGCTGATTTGTTCCAGAACAGATATTCATCATAGATGAGACTGGACAATATTGAATGCCAGACCATTCATTTATATCCAAGGAGAAGAAGATTATGTCAGGCTTCAATGTTTCAGAAAACCATTTGAGCCTTATGCTAAGAGGAAACTGAGCGGGCAACTTTAAGCTAAAGACTTTGCCAGTGCGGAATCCTTGAGCACTGAGGAACATCCCCTTCCAGTAATATGGATGTCAAATCATAAGTCTTGGGTAACTTATGAATTTTTTGAGGATTGGCTCTTCAACTACTTTATACCAGCAGTGGAGAAGTATTGTACGGAGATGGGCATCCCATACCAGGTACCTGATATAACAGGGGATCATTATCATATTCAAGCGCTACTACATCAGCCATCAAAATCTCCAACACCTTCAACATCTTCAATGTAACCAACTCCTCTAACTTCCACGTCATCCCCAGTGAGCAACACTTACATCACTCATGTAAAAAAGTTTTTGGTAATATTCTTTTCTTTACTTTAGCATTAATAAGGTTTATACATTTAAGGGAAATGCTTATTAGGTGTTAATAGGGGGTCTGTATGTACAGTATTGTATGTGTGTATGTACTGTATGTATGTATTGCTGGATGAATTGCATCACTCTTTGCTGGACTGACAGGGAAAAACTTCATGAAACACATCTGGTTGGTCAGCAATCCCCTGAGCACCTTATATTAGGGTTCTGCAACCCCTACTCTGAAGGACAGCTGGAGAAGTGGAATGTGTTTTATTGGAAATGGCAGTGTGCCACAGGAGTTGCCTTGGTGTGCCCTGGAGATAAAGCCTCCTCACCGGACAGGAGTCGGCTGCGTCGGGATGCTTCGGCAGCTAAAGCACAAGAGATCTCAATTCGCTTCTCCTGTTCCTGAAGTTGCTGTTCTGGATCAGTCTCTCGGCTCTCGGCAGGGCCATCCAGAAGGGGGACAACATTTTGCATGCTATGAGGAGAAGGAAGGCACTGGTTAACTTATATGCATTTATGTACAAATTTCTAAAAACCTCAAGAATACATCAAAGAACAAGGGTACATTGAACGATTAGATCTGTGTTCTAGGAGGGAAAACAGATAAAGCCTGCTCATACTTTGATTTGGCAATCAGTGTCTTGATCCGCTCCACCTTCTTTTGTTTCTCTCGCTCTTCCTCAGGACTCAGAGGTGTGCTGGGTTCTCCATCCAAGTACCGTTCTGGAATCAGAACCTTTTCTGGTGCTGACAGCTAGAAAACATCAAGAATGAAGATTCAAGTTGCGACCCCCACATCCACGCAGACACTTTCATCGTCTAAGAGGCAATCTGTTCTGAGCATTGTCACTTGGATGGGACTTGCCTCCTTATTTAGGCCCATGTTGTATGCATCTGGCTCAATCTGGAGCCGTCGCAACCGTGCAATCTCCTCCCGGGGCGATTCTACCCCTTCCCCCCGCACTGCCGCTTCCAGGTCTTTGATGTCCACCTCGTGTGCTGTCAATCTACGCCGGACCTAAGCAAGAGAACACAGTAGGAAAGATCTAGTTTAGTTCCGCTTTAATCAAATATCAGTAGAAAGGGCTACACAATATCCCATTATCAGGATTTCCCATGTGAATACCTTCCAATTTACAGCAGATTATACTGATGCAATTTTTTATGGTTGTTGTTATTTCAGATCATTTTTATCATTTTTATTACACTGATATAATAAGAGTGATTAAAAGCTTCATTAATAAAACCTCATAAACAATGTTGGCAATATATAAGCATTAACAGCCAGGCTTGTGAGCAATTCATTCATTTTCCAACTGGCTTCATCCTAGTGGGTCATGGGGGGTCCAAAGCCTATCCCGGAAGCAATGGGTATGAGGCAGGGCACACTCACACACTGTTGCCATTCACACCTACAGGAAATTTATTAACTCCAAATAGCCTCAGCATGTCTTTGGGGGGGGGGGGGGACCAGAGTACCCAGAGGAAACCCCACGATGACACAGGGAGAACAGGCAAACTCCACATAGGCAGAGACTCAAAACCAGGTCCCAGAGGGGAGAGGCAACAGTTCTAACTACTGCACCACCATGTCACCCCATGCTTGTGAGCAAAAGCTAAATTAAATCAAAACAGGGGCCTTCAATTACGTTTTGGTCAAGGGACATTAACAGAATGTTAATGCTTCATTAAAAATATTCAGCTATCTAAATCCAATGAAAAGCTGCATATTATGTACGCTGCCTTGAATGAAAATGACTGTAAAGCAAATGAGAGGATAAAACACATCAACATCCGCCAAATGAACAAGATAAATGAATGTAATCTATATGTAGGGTTTGAAGGTACATACCACTCTATAGTTAGTAGAAGTTTTAAAGCCATCGATAAGCTGAGAGCTGGGGAGGTTCAGACTTCGCCTCTTGTCCCGTACGCTGTTGCTCTGGTTCCTCCTGATCCTCTCATTCTGCTCCTCTACACTCATCTTGGATCTGACCTCAGCAGGGAAGACGGCACTCTTGGGTCTCTCCTGCCAGATGAACGCACACTGATGAGCAGACTGATCTCAAACCCAACTCCCTACTCAATCAAGACAACCTTTCTTGACATAATACTTGCCTTACTATCTGAGTAATTGCAAAGAATCTTAAATTATTTTGTAAAATCTATATGCATTAAAATATTAAGCTTGTATTTTCTATTGTACTCTCTATTTTGTTACTATATTGCTGTGGAAGATAGCAATCATTTTCATACTATTGAGTAGACATATTAATTGCATAGAAGTAACTCCCTGCCTGTGCATGCAGTGCATGTAAGTCAGCCCCTTCTGGTACGATGGAATCACGTACCCTTGAAGGCCCATTGGGAATGTTTCCATTTCTACGATAGATGGCATCATAAGAGTTCAGTTCATCTTCTGTGGGGGACTTAGTTCTGGGGGGAACTACACCAACTGTTTATGGAGAAAAAAATGTAACTGATGTACAGAAGATTGTCCAGAATTGTCAAAAGACCACATAAAGTTATAGATGATTCAATTCAATTCAATTCAATTCAATTTTATTTATATAGCACTCATTGTCACAAAGCACTTTACATTCAACTGGCCAGAACTCCACCAAGCAAGCCTGTGGCACCAGTGGCAAGGAAAAACTCTTTCTGGCAGGAAGAAACCTTGAGGGGACCCCATCCTCCTCTGGGTGACCGGGGAGCATGAAACTGATGAACTTCTTATTGATATTGCTGACCTAATAATGCTCACAAGAACAGTGTATTTTTGCTATTTCACCTTTACATACCTTTGTTCATATTAGCTTGCCTATCCTGCTCCTGTTTCTGGCAGTCACTACTGTTAACTTTCTCCACCGATGAGATGTCAGTCCGGTAGTTGAATTTGTGCTAGAAAATCAGACTAATATTTCACAATACACAAAGACAATATTCAAATATACAAAAACCTGAGAAGAAAACTGAAAGGTTTGTGTTACTATGCTCCAGATATTAAATACAAATGAAGATCACATATTATTACATACTATTATTATTAGTCATCATAGTAAAATAGCACAAAACACCAGTACGTGTATGCCTTTACAGTACTACTGAGAAGACAAAGGCCACAGAAACTGTGGGTTACACTGATTCATGTAGAGGCAAACTTCAGTGAGCACAGAAAAATGGAATTATAGTTAGCCAAGAAGATACATACTGCTGAAAAACCCCTGTTCATCGCTGTGAACATGTACATCTAAACTCACAGGTGTTACCCAACCTTTCCTGCTTCCTTATTTCTTTTATCTCTTGGGCCAGAATTAAATGTCAAAATTTTTAAGAAATAATAAGGTGTATCAAACTATACTGGTCACTCCTCACTAAGAAATAAGAAATAATATGTTAAAGGTACTGAATTACTTTTGCAGTAATCATCATTTTTTTAGATGATTAAACCTGAAAAGCTGTTACAGTTGCTGTGTTGTGTCCAGAGGTTGGAGCTTAGCGGAAAACCAAGAAGGGAAAGTATAAGAGTCAGAAGATGGCAGCAGGCAGGTCAGGCACAGGTGGCAAGACAGGTCACTGTCAGTATGGAGATAGTGATGGGATCCATGGTGGACTGGTCACTAATTAAAGGAAGTGATAATGGCTCCTGCAAAGGTGAATGAGGTTGGACGTGAGTCTCTCCTCCCATCTCCCACTCCTGGGGAGGTACCTGTCTGTGGTTGGACTGCTCCACTTCTTTATAGTTGTTCTCCAGACTGCCTGACAGTTGGCCCACACTGCGGAGCCAAGTGCTGCTGTCAAGGGGTAGGGGGGGGACAGAGGGGGAGATGGCACTGGGGGGTTCCAAGGGGAGGTAGAATTTAGGGAGCGGGGGCCTTGGGGGCCCAATGTCCTAAAGCAGTGGGAAGAGAGAAAGAGAAAGGGAAGTGTGGAAGAAGAAAAAGACTGAGGTACATAGGAATGGAGGGAGTGATGGATTGAGCAGTGTAGATAAGCCAGGAATTTCATGGGAAATTCTGATAAATGAAAGCATACTGTATCCTCATTATGTTTTTACTGAAAACTAACAGCATTTCAATAAATCACAAATGTAAAACAATATGACCCTTTAAATTTTAAAGTAACAAAAAGTAAGAAGGAATTTATCTGCATCAATGCAGGGCTTATTTTAATTGATACTTTATTGGTACTTTATTACTTCCCATAGAAAAATTCTCTTCACGCCTCCCGCAGCTTGCTATCTGTAAGTGAGAGCAAGCTGGCCATTGAAAGGCAGCCACCTGTTGCAGTGCCCAGGAAGCTGGGGGTTAAGAGCCTTGCTCATGGACCTGCAGACATGCTGAGGCTGGGCTTGAACCAGCGATTTTCTGAACGCAAGACAGGGGTTTAGCCCACTGAGATTATCCAATCAAAAAATTATTATTATCTATGCATTAGATTTACAAGTTTTCCATTAGCTTTCAGTAGTGCAGCCATGATGTAGAATCAGTGTCCAGATGAGGATCAGTGTTATCTAAACCACCAATACTGACATAGGAAATGTATCTAGATGCCGACAGTGTGATGCAAGACGCCAGTCAAAGTGCAAAAGAAAGATAGCTGATGTTGTTTAGGATATCCTCATAACTATTCAGGAAGCACACTTTCTTGTCAATGGACGTGAGGAAAGTTGAGAATTCATTTTGTCAGCATTCAGTTTTTAAGCCACCTCATTTTTTTTGCAAGGGGAACCAAAAATGTGCAAGAAATATCAGTCTGTATCTTTATAAGACACATGGATGAAGAGCAGTATCAGATGTGGGGTATACAGTAGGATGGTTGCAACAGTTTTGCCAATCGCCTCATTCTGCCATGTTGGTGCATTGTCATTCATGGTCGTGGAGTACACCAGGTATGCAAATGCAAGTGAAATAGGGCTTTATTGCCACACCAGTCATATTCAGTGCACTGTATACAGTGATGCAAAATAACATTATATAAAAGCAAAACAAAATTAAATAAAAACAAATTATTTAAACAGAAAATAAATATTATTAGATGTGATCCCCGCAACCGATTGTGAATGGTTCTGTCGCAGTCATGAATTATCTGGTTTTTCAAACTTTGTGGGTACAACTGAAGAAAATGAAAGTGACTAAAACTCTGATGGTTTAATCTCTTTTATATCTGGCTGGGTACAATAACTGCAGAGGAAAAAGTGCAGATCAAATATTTTAGTGTATTCTTGGGTTAGTACAAATATAAATCTCATATTTATTAATAATTTATTATTATATATTACACTACCTATCCAAAAAAAGTCACCATTTGAATTTATATCAGCAAATACCTAAGAGTGCATGACTTGGTCACCTCAGAGTTATGACCTTAACCTCATTGAAGGTCTTTGGGATGTGCTGGAGGCTTTATGGAGTGGTTCAACTCACTTGTCAAGACAGAATCTTGGTGAGAAATGAATTCAAATCTGGATTAAAGTAAAAGGGTGAGATGTTGCATAAGCCTGTGGAAACAATGCCACGACAAATGTGCGCCATAATCAATCCTAAAGGCGGTCTAACAAAAAAAATCAAATGGCGACTTTTTTTTTGGACGGGCAGTGTAACTCTGAGGTGACCAAGTCATGCGTGAAAATGATTCCTCATGCTCCCTGAACCACTCTTTGACAATTCAAACCCAATGAATCTTGGCATTCTTGTCCTGGAATATGCCCATGCCAACAGGGAAAAAAACCCACTGATGATGGATGGAGGTGTAACCTGGCCATTCAGTAGATTCAGGTACTCAGCTGACTTCATTTTATTGCTGCATAATGTTGCTGAGCTGTAATAATGATCCAGTCATTGGCTCTTAAGTATTTGCTAATATAAATTCTATACTCTATCTACTACTACTACTACTACTAAATTGTGATGGGCAGTGTATGTGTACGATAATAAAGCCCTATTTGATTTAACTTGCTAGCATTCACGTGCTCAGGTTACCCAATTACCATGACTGACAATACACCAAGATTCTGGCACAGGGTGATTGCAGAACACTACTGAAACCCACATATAGGGGAAAAATAGGGGGTCTTACCTCCATGGCCGCCAGCTTGGAGGGGGAGCTCTGGGAGCCTGAGACAGGAGAGAAGGGGCTGAGGGGGCTTGTGAGACTGACAGAGCTCAGTGGGCTGGCTGGGCTGTTTGTGCTGAAGGTTCCGGATGCTCCGCTGACCACTGTAGAAGAGTTGTGAACAAACAGAACAGACAGACATTGTGTGAAAATGGATCACTCTATCTACTCCATTGTTCAACAAATATAGATCAGTAAATAATTATCCAGTAAGTTTGAAACATAGATGGGACACTTTTAAACTACCCCTTAAATTAACCTAAACTTTCATAGAAATTTTTTGATTATGTAAGTTTTGCATAGAATGAGGAGTAACCTAAACTGAACCAAACTCAATGTGTTCAAATTTATGTGCTCATTGACAGTCCATGTACAGTTTGATGTGCTGCTTTATTTTCCTGTCTCTTCCTAGTCACTAAGGTAATAACAGACACAGTTTGGTAATATTTACTCCTGACCCCCTGCCTGTCAATAACTAAAGTACCTTCTATGCTGTTATTACCTCTGTTTTTGGCATGTGTGTCCATGCCCCGTGATGGGTTGTTCTTGTGCAGTCCCTCAAGCACATCTTGGATTTTCCAGAACTCTTTCTGGATGTGCTGATGCAGCAGCTCATTCTATTGTGCAGTAAATCAAAGACAGAAGTAAAACATATGATGATTATGAATGGCAATTGGTGTCAATATGCATGCTTCATTTAACTTAGTCATAAAATAGTAGTATGGCAGCGTTAATTACGAGGTTATATAATTGACTTTATCCGCCGAACAAACATGATCTACCATAATACAAAGGACATGAAATATAACCTGCCGCCTCTACACATGTCATTTCAACACAGGTAAACTTTCCTGATTCAGTTATGTTCCACCTCTTCACCGTGAGCGTGTGCCTCCGTGTGAAGCACTCACTGGTGAAGTTTCACACAGGCATTGTGGTTCCGTGATTTCCTTGTTTTTTTGTGACTTTCAAATCTCAGAGAATATCTGTAATTTCACGTAAATTTGCGACTTATTGATCTCAAGGAATATCTGACTTTTTTCCTCGTAAATTTGTGTTTTATATATATTTGCCACTTTAAACTAGGAGAGCATCTGACTTTTTCTTCTTGTAAATTTACTACTTACATCTCAGAAAATTTCAGAGTTTTCTTTCTTGCAAATTTATGACTTTACACTATCAGAGAATATCTGAGTTGTTTCTTGTAAATTTACGTCTTTAATCTTGAAAATTTGGACTTTATGTGTGTGGAATTTCAGAGAGGAACAGGGGGAAACTTAATAAACTGGTGAAGAGGGCCAGCTCTGTCCTGGGCTGTCCACTG
>JAODKF010000138.1:28530812-28543676 GCA_026779585.1 Mormyrus proboscirostris | reverse complement strand
TACATGAGTTTAATTGAAAAACAAAATATTTAATCTTTATGACACTTAAATATGATTTGCATAATAATTTGGAACATATATTCAAGCATACTTAATAACATGAATTTCAAGTATACTACTTTTTGCTAAGGGAAGATATGACGATGCCGCCGACTCCAGAGGGTTAACACAATGCTAAAAATTGAACCCAAGATTATAAGAGATTTTATAACGTTTGAAGCATTGCTAATCCACTTGGTGTCCGACCCACCCATCTATTTTCTTATAGTTTATAGACTACCAGGATCATACATTTCATTTCTGGCAGAATTCGGGGAACTTCTGTCTGACTTAGTGATTAGCTTAGAGAATATTATAATACTTGGAGACATACAGAGACTCATGACTTCAGCAAAAGTTTCTTGTCCCTCCTGGACTCTGATGAATGTAACAGGACCAACACATAATCGTAACCATACACTAGACTTGGTTATTACTCACAAAGTTTTTGCTTGTCATGTATCTGTCTGTCCATTGAATAAGTGCTTTTCCAAACATTTTCTAATCATGATTGAGCCACCCTCCTTGACAACGGCAGAGAAGATTATTAGATTAAGATTATTATTATACACGTCACCTAAATGATATAAATTTGCTACGATTTATTAATATAGTAATTAATGTGAACTTTATGTGTCTAGTACAGATGTCAATGAAGTCACCCATGACTTCAATACAGAGGTTAGGCAGATTTTAGATAAAATGGCTTCTTTGAAAAATAAAGTAGTGAAAACCACTAGACATTCCCCATTGTTTAATGATTACACATGCTCTTTGTAACTGTCCCAATGACAGTGTTTTCTGAAAGTTTATTTTTGTTATAAATTGAGTTACCTAAGTCTGTTATGATCTTTAAAATTGATTTAAATTATGTTTATTGAATAATTTAGAATTCTATGTAAATTGTTTGATGCAAAGCATAATGGGTCACATGACTGAAGTTTGGCATGGTTTTGGTGCGGTGGCACTGGGGAGGAGGTAGTTGTGCAATGCTGAAAGGGATTTAACTCTGCATGTGATTCAAGAGGCACACATGGTAATTGTTAATTTTTATTGTGTTGTATGTGAGTATAATTAGTGTGTATTCATATGAACGATGAAACTTTGTTTCGGTTAATTGTGAGTGTGACGTATTTTGGACGAGCTTGCGTGTTTGTGATGGGGGTGCTAAGGAAAGGACTTGTATGGACAGAGTGATGTAATTTTTTATCTTAATTTTGTTATAGTTTTCACAGTGTCTGCTGAGGAGAGAGAGAGAGAGAGAGAGAGAGAGAGATACAAATAAACCCTCAAAGACATCTGTGTGAACGTGGCCATTGTTCAATTGGACCCGTGTAGCTACATTCTTGCAAACAAGAGTGCCGCAGATTGGAGCACAAATGGAAATCCACAAACTTAGAAGTGTTCAAGTTGGCATAGTCTGACAGCGTGCAACAAAAACTAGCCCTTCATAGTGCACACTCAGCCTACTATTCTATACTACATACCTTGCAGAGTATACAAAATGCAGCAGCTTGAGGAGCAGGAAGTTTGAACACATAACCCCTTTTCTTAGTTCCCTGCATTGGCTTCCTGTTAGGTTTACAGCTGATTTCAAAGTTCTCCTACTTACATATAAGGCACTTAATGGTCTAGCTCCTGCCTACCTGACAGAATTACTTCAAGTATACAAGCCGCCTTGTCCACTAAGGTCACAGAATTCAGGTTTCATTGTCGTTCCACATATAAATAAAATGAGAGGGGGCAGTAAGGCATTCTGCTACAGGGTCCCTACAGTATATAGTGTAATAGTTTACCAGCATTTGTTCAGGATGCCGATTTGGTCTTTAAATCTCAACTGAATACCCATTTAGCTTACTCGCAACCTAACACACCATAACTATGGCTGTTGTACATGTCATTTTTATGTACTATACTTGTCCGTTTATTTGTCAACGCATATGTCAGAATATCCCACTCATGACTCATTTCAGACCATCCATGCTCTCTGTCTTTCCACATGTCCAGGTGGTGCCTGGGGTGGGCACCATCTGAGTTGGAATCCTGGTTCAGTCACATGGAGGGGTGACATCGCAAATAGGCTAAACGAATTATATCATTGTTGGTGCAGCCTTCAGTGCCACCCGACAGCCCAATGTGGAGAAAAGACCATGGCTACCCCTCAGATGCCAACATGGATAATAGATTCATTGATGGACTTCATTCTTAATCCCAGCATATACCTCCCTTTTAGCAAGCATGTCCACTCTTTTCTGCTTTCGGTAATGTTAGTATGCTCAGGGGGGTTGGGCAGCCAGTGGACCTTGGACCCCCAGAAGTTTTTTTTTCTCCCTAGTGTTTGGTTCCTCTCCTCCGTTGTCTTCTGCCTTTCTTTATTCAATATCTTTCCTTCCTTTTTCCCTGTTCTGTATGACCCTCTGTTTTTGCTTCATGTATCACAACACAACCCTGTAAACCACTTTGGGACAACTCTGTTGTGAAAGGCACTATATAAAAATAAACTGAATTGAACCCAGACTTCCCTCTCCCCAGCCACTTCATCCAGCTCCTCTGGGGGAATCCCGAGGTGTTCCCAGGCCAGCCGAGACACATAGTCTTCCCCAGGGCCTCCTCTCAGTGAGACTTGCCTAGAATACCTCGCCAGGGAGGCATCCAGGAGGCATCCTAAGTGGATGCCCGAGCCACCTCATCTGGCTACTCTCAATGCAGAGGAGCAGCGGCTCTACTCTGGGTCTCTCCCGAATGACTAAGCTCCTCACCCTATCTCTAAGGGAGAGCTCATCCACCCTGTGGAGGAAATTCATTTCGGCTGCTGGTATACACAATCTCGTTCTTTCGGTCACTACCCATAGCTTATGACCATAGATGAGGGTAGGAACGTAGATCGATTGGTAAATCGAGAGCTTTGCCTTTTGGCTCAGTTCTTTTTTCATCATGACAGACCGATGCAGCGTCCGCAACACTGCTGACACTGCACCAATCCGCCTTTCGATCTCCTGTTCCATCCTTACCCTCACTCATGCACAAGACCCCGAGATACTTAAACTCCTCCACTTGGGGGGGACCCCCTCCCTGACCCGGAGAGAGCATTCTACCCTTCTCCAGCTGAGGACCATGGTCTCAGATTTGGAGGTGCTGATTTTCATCCCAGCCGCTTCATACTCGGATCTAGTGAGCCCAAGGTCACGGTCCGACAGAACCACATCATCTGCAAAAAGCAGAGACCTAATCCTGAGGTCACCAAACCGGACACCCTCATAAAAACTATGAACAGAATCAGTGACAAATTGCAGCCATGGCAGAGTGCAACCCACACCGGAAACGAGTCCGACTTACTGTCGACTATGCGGACTAAGCACACCAGTCGGGCCTTATAAGGAAGCCTGGCACCCCATACTCCCGAAGCACTCCCCATGGGACTCCCAGAGGGACACAGTCGAATGCCTTCTCCAAGTTCACAATGCACATATAGACTGTTGGGGCAAACTCCTATACACCCTCCAAGACCCTGCTGAGAGTATAGAGTTAGTCTACTGTTCCACGGCCAGGGTGAAAACCACACTGCTCCTCCTGAATCCGAGGTTCAACAATCCAACTGACCCTCCTCTCCAGGACCCCTGACTAAAACTTACCAGGGAGGCTGAGGAGTGTGATCCCCCTATAGTTGGAGCACACCCTCCAGTCCCCCTTCTTAAAGAGAGGGACCACTACCCCATTCTGCCAGACCAGAGGCACTGCCCCTGATGTCCATGCAATGCTGTAGATGTGTGTCAACCAGGACAGCCCTGAAGCATCCAGAGCCTTAAGGAACTCTGGGTAAATCTCATCCACCCCCGGGGCCCAGCCACTGAGGAGCTTTTAAACCACTTTAGCGACCTCTGCCCCAGAGATAGGGGACTCCACCCCCAAGTCCCCAGACTCACGCTTCCTCATTAGTAGGCGTGTCGGTGGGATTGAGGAGGTCTTCGAAGTATTCCCTCCACTGACCCAAAACGTCTCTGAGTTCAGCAGCACCCCATCCCCACCATAAACAGTGTTGATACTATACCACTTTCCCGCCTTGAGCTGCCAGATGGTAGACCTGAATCTCCTCAAAGCCATCCAGAAGTCGTTCTCCATAGCCTCACCAAACTCCTCCCACACTCAAGTTTTTGCCTCAGCAACCGCCGAAGCCGCATTCCACTTGGCCTGCCAGTACCTGTCAGCTGCCTCTGGAGTCCCACAAGCTAAAATGGCCCAATAGAACTTTTTTTTTCCAGCTTGATGACATCCATCTCCACCGGTGTCCACCAGAGGGTTCAGGGATTGCCATAGTTCCAGTCAGCTGCTACCACAATGGAGGAGCAGAACATGGCCCATTCGGACTCAATGTCAACCACCTCCCCCGGGATATGGGAGAAGTTCTGCTGGAGGTAGGAGTTGAAGCTCCTTCTGGCAGGGAATTCCGTCAGATGTTCCCAGCAGACCCTCACTATACGCTTGGGTCAGGCCTGACTGACTTCCTCCCCCGCCAGCAGAGACAACCCTCCACCAGGTGGTGATCAGTGCACAGCCCTGCCCCTCTCTTCACCTGTCCAATACATGTGGCCACGACCACAAAGTCGGTCATCAAACTGTGGCCTAGGGTGTCCTGAACATGGTGTTCATTATAGACAATCCATGACATGCTCTCCAACACCCCTTCTAAGGACTCCAAAAAAGGTGGTTATTCTGAACTGCTGTTCAGAATCAGAATCAGTCAGGACCCGTCCCCCTACCCAAAGGCGAAGGGAGGCTATCCTCTCGTCCACTGCGGTAAACCCCAATGTACAGGCACCCAGCCAGGGGGCAATAAGTATGCCTACCCCTGCTTGGTGCCTCTCCCTGTGAGTAAGTCAAAAGTGGAAGAGTATCGGACTGCCAAGGTCCCCACCTTCAGCTACTGCCTAACTTGCACTGCACCCGACTCCTTTGGCCCTTTGGTGAGCCCATTGGAGGGAAGATATGCAGGCATATAACTAAAAGCAACCTTCAACTAATGAAGCCTTCGCTACAATGGAGAGCACAATGTGAAACACCCACCTGCTGGTCTAAGTACTCCAGGTTCCTCTGAAGCTGATGGTCTAAGATGTCCTTCTGGGGTAAGCATAGCAGTAGTCACAGGCAAAAAAAAGATAGTAAGAAACAGGGGTGAAAGCAAACACAGAAAACCATCCCAAAGCAAACACACATGCCACAGGGGCAGTCCCTCTAATTGTCCCAAGTGTACCAGCTTTACTAGCTAGATTGCATGTTTGGCAGGGCTATATTAACTTTAATCTTCTGGCATCCATATGTAACTCTGTATTATCCAAAACATACAGTGTGGTCAAAAATTGGTCTGTACACTGTGAAAAAAATAGTCAAAAGGGAAAAAAAATTGAGGATGTTGTCTGAATGAAATATAGACAATTTGTATATATTGTATATATATAATATATATAATTTTATTATTCTTCTCAATGCATTGGGTATTTCAGCAATTTTACTCATGTTGGGAAACTCAACCCTATAAATGCTTGTGCCGAGAAGGCACAATATGGTTACTCATAGAAACTAAGGGCACTCAATTACCTGCCTATATGGAACACCTGCTGTGTTGTGTTAATTGACCTACTATGACTCTTCCCATTCTCACATATTCGACTCTATGAATGGCCAGGTGTACAAACAATTGTTTGAAGGCAATAAATGACAATTCCAGAAGATGTTTTGGATAAAAAATTTTCTTGTTTCTTTACATAACACACATTGATGTAACATTTTAGACAGTTTTTAAAGTTTTGTTCTTCAATATCCTCAGTTTCATTTAATTTTATTTTTTGACCATTTTTCACAGTGTATAAATAGTTTTTGGTTACATTGTATGCTCGTAAATAGTGAACATACCATTTTGTCATGCAGAGAAGGTGAACCAGGGTACTTGTAATGATACATTCCTTGGCTAGTGGACCGTCTGTCTCTGGCATACTCATACTGAGAGAAAGATGGAAAGTAAAAGCATATATGTATGTGTGTATGTACAAAACATGCAATTAAACATGTTAATATCTATTTTAAATCAATAATTCATTGATTTTGGGAAATCCACAAGGTACAGAAAACAGGATTAGGAAAGAGAACAAATCTAGAGGGTGAGTTGTACCTTGGGTGAGCTGATTGACCTTCTGAGGCCATAAATGGAAGGGTCAGCATAAATGGGATCTTCCCGGTGTCGCCCTGCGCCACGGTCAAAGGGAGCACTGGGAGAGCGGACTGGTGATGGGAAGTTGCGAGGCCCAGGGGAGTACGGCCCTGGGGAGGAGGCAGAGGGCGACCGTGGCACAGAACGCGAGCGTGGTTGCACGCACAGGCTTCGCATGGAGGTTTCAGCTGACTCCAGCTGGCCATGATAGTAACCTGGGGGAGGGACAGGTGGGGCAGCTGCCCACTGGGGCTCACGCCCATAGAGGGGTCCATCCATCAGAGAGCGCCTGCGTTCTTCGGTTGCCCATCGGGGTGATAGCTTATCAAACCCAGCTATCACAGAGCAGATACTCTCAGGCCGTATGCCTGGGGGATACAAGGGGTACTCTTCGACGTAAGGGGAGCCACTGTACACTCCGTAGTATTCAGGAGCCATGCCTCGGTTCACTGTGTAGAAGTGAGAAGGACTATGGGAGGAGATATCAGGTGGATTAGAAATGATCTGAGCTATAAAGTGACAGCTTTATACTTTCACTGGAAGAACCTCTTCCAGGTAAGACCTAGGCTTTAGCAGCTGCTAATTAACGATGGGCATGGTTGAAAAATAAGTGATAAGTGAGTGGCATTGTTCTCTATATTTAAAGATTCAGTGCTCTAGATATGCAGATTGGCAGCTGAACCATTAAACACTCTTCACTGTAAACTATGTATGGAAAGGAAATATTTAGGTGCTTTTCAAAAATCATATGATTTTCTTAAATGCATAAAACATGTATCAAAACAAAATGCATATTTGTAACCTTCAAAAAGACATCATTATTCATCAAAAAAGCAATACCTGCATATATCCTCCTGTGCAGTCATACTCCTACGCTGGTTCACCCATTGCTGCAGCTGTGTCATGGAGCTTTTTCTCTGTGCCATCCTCTCTGATTGTGTCCTTGGCACAAAGCCCCTGCGCAACACTGTGTTTTCCTGCTGATCAAGTGATTCCTGTGGTTGGAAGGCTGGGTCATGGGGAGACTCAGATTTTCCCCACCCATTTGGTTGAAAGCCACTGTCTCTACTGTTTATGTCTGGGGTCCGCAGTGTGGTGGGGCTGGTGGTCTCTTTTGACTTCACACTATTGACCCCAGGCTTAGCATCCTGCTGATTTGCCTTCCTGGATTCCATCCTCTGGCTGCTGCCTTCACCGTGCTGGTGAGGCTCTGCTCCTTTAGTCACCACCATGGTGTTCCCTCCTACTGGAGGGATGTTCTCTGAGTTGTTCCTGCTGGAATGAATGCAATTTACACAACAGCAGTAATAGCAACAATAATTTGGGTGTCATCCTCATAAAAGACTTACATCATTCATTTTTATATATAGAAATGTTGTTATGATTCATGTCCAATACAGCATATGCATGCATATGTATAAGTTTCGAAAAAATAATGGAGACACCACATGAAGAACTTTAAATCTGAAGTGACCAAATCGCAATTTCAAATTAAGCTATGAAGGTAAGTCATATTAGGCTGAATGCCTACAAGCAGTTTGTGTCAAAAATGTATGATAATCAGCACCAAAAATCAAATTTTTAAAACAACATGAGGCGATATACAAAATAGATAATCTGGTGTAAGCACAAAACGCCGACCCCTGAGAAATTGAAAATGATTAATCGGCAGATTGTCTAAAGAAGTGGTTTACAGCAGTGGTTCTCCATATGAACCATAAGGAGAGTTTAAAAATATGTGTGTGTGCTTTTTTTTACCTGCATCAGAAATGTAGGCTAGATGGCTGATCTGATCTATCTTGATTTGTATGTAGCCTAAACCTATTTCCTTGACAAAGGGACTGTTAATCACTGACAGATAACGAGTCTGTGTTACATTTGACTTTGTTTTTTACCAATATTCGTATATTGTCAGGTCTATTAAGTCCTGGAACAAGCATGTTACTGTAATTGCTTATTGGCTCACTGATCCCGATGAGATTGACTCCTTAGCTATAGACATTTTTTACCCAATGATAAGACATTTTTCGATACACTATAGTATCTAAACAACTTGGTAAATACTATAAAAGTATCAAAGGTTTGTACCCAGCATTAATCTAACATGTGGGAGTCATTTATTCCATTGATTGTTCTATGTACGGCAGTTCAATAAAGGCTATGGAGGTGGGGTTATGTAAGCACAGTACCTCAGAGCAGGCACAAAATGCATGCACGCTGCCTCACTCATGGCGTGCACCCAGTCCTCTTGCTCTTCTGTGCTGTCGGCACTGAAGTAGTAGGTGCGGGTGCCGGCGTGCTCAGCCTGCAGACAGAAGCCCAAGCTCTCGTTATTATGTGCCTCCTTCTCTTCCACTTCACAAAAGACCTGAGGGGGTGTGGCGAAGATAGAGAAAAAGAAGGAACAGATGGGTTTTCAGTAAAAAGATTAGAACGATATATACCATATCTAACTTTAAAGACCACAAAGCATGCATTGCATACAATATGCTAAGTGGCCCTAAAATTATTTTTAGATAATTTTAGATGTATTTACACATTTACTAAATTAATCGCATTATTAGATAATAAATTATTGATTATAAATTATTGGAGTAATTTATACAATTTCAATCATGCAATACATTCAGTTTCAGTACAGTGGAACATGAGACATAAAAACTGTTTCAAAATCTGCTCCTATACTATATTACTTATTGGCTTTATACATCATTAGTAGTGTTAGTAAAAAAAAATTGTTATTATTATTTCTGTATTATATTTCTTTGTTTTTTTTCCCCCTCTCCCCATGGTGATTAATGTCTGTTATTATTACGAGGTGAGTTTGGAGTGGCCACACTCTTTACACTGTTCCTTTAATTTAATGTAAAATAAAGTTGTCCTCTGTTGAGGGGGGTGGTGGTGGTGGGCAATAAACGAAAAAAAAAAAAAATTAAATGGGCCCGAATTCACAAAGCATTTTATCTTACCACTAAGAGTATTCCTAAATCACACTATAAGTTTTTATATATGAGTTTTTTCATAAAACCTATTCACAAAGTGGCTGAGAGCAACTTCTAGTTAGGAAAGAGTCAGTTCCTAAGCTAAGAGTAAGACCCCATCACTATGGCTGATATCAGTGCTCATGCAGGAGCTATAACCAAGGGAATTGGTTGATGAGAGGCCAGGATGTGCTGGTGAAAATGTATGTGCAACATTCTATAAACACAAATGCAGTAGAAACCGCTTATAGTGGCCATGGTTAAAATGGTCAACTGCTTACATAGATCAAAAGTTTGGGACAAAATCATTAATGTAAAAATGCTGTTTAAATAATTTGCTTATAGTAATCAAGTACTCCACTTACAGTGTTCATTTTTGGTCTTTTTAGACATTATTTTTACTTTGCCTTGCAGTAACCCATCTGCTTCTGGCTAGCTACCTGAGGCTAAGGTGTTGGGCACAGAAAACATGATAGAAAAGAAAAGTCATTTTCTCTCACAAATATCCTTCACAAATAGACTCATCAAACTGCCAAAACCAAGTCAACAAAATGCAGCAGCCAAATTACAATAAGGTATATTTTATGTACAGTACTGTACTATGGCAAATATGAATTATACACAATTCAGTAATTTAATTTGTGCAGTACTGTAATTTGAAAAGTGTCTGAAACAGCTGTACTCTGTTTTAAATGAGTCAATAAAATCCAATATATAGTGACATTGTCAGTTTTATTATCTTTTGTTCATGTAATAAATATTCAAATATAAATTACATGGTAATCTGCCTGAGACAGAAAGTAAAGAAAACAAATCAGTTACAATAATCATGTGCTTACAGTGATCAATTTCACCTAGACTGAAGTGATCACTATAAGTGGTTTCCACTGAATATGATTGTGTTGTTTCATTTTGTTGGAGATGTTATTGCATCCCTCACAAGCTCCACAACAATCATTATTTCCCCCTGACTGAGGCAGTATTCTTTAAATAATTCAGCATTCGTTTAATGTTTCCTAGATGTTGCAACATGGCTTGAGAGCAGCCATTTTACAAATGTTTGTGAATTGGTCTTAGTGACTTAGGAGTCCTCTTGACTGCTTTTAGCACCATTGACTAATGTCAAATGGGGATTACAATTCATTGCCACACCCACCAAATGACAAATCAACACAGGGATGAGAACCTGAGTGCAGGCCATGTGACAGGCGATACCTCAACACCACACTAGTCCGATGGACCAGTGTGAGTTTTTTTCTGGTGGCTGGAATGCCAATCCTGCCACCAACCCCCAAGTTTTTCCCTGTAAGTTGGAGGACCTCCTTATAGGGCTGGATGTATATTAACATCATACCCAGGAGGATTTTTAGGAGTCTCCTAAATAAAAATAAAAGTTGGGAGCTACTTTTAGCCTTAAGATTTTGTGCATATGGGCCCTGGTCAAGTAAAAAGTATACCCCAATTTAGCAGTGATTCTTCAGTAATATGTTCAGCTGGGATTTCTTAAAACATACAGTCCTTAATAACTGGATACATAACTTTCATTGAATGGTGGATGGTTTTGCTTAAAGTGAAGATTTAATTTAAACTATTACGTTTAAGCCTTTAAGTGTTTGAAATGGTTAGAAATCAGTAAATTCAATAATTTTGGTTTCAGTAATTTAAGTTGTAATGGTAAGGCTGTTACTGTAGGCCAGGAACTGCTTTTTTGTAGGCCGGGGCAAATTATGGCTTCAGGACAGGATTAGACTGGTGCTGTGGAAAGCAGAGGCAATACCTGATAGTTAACTGCAGGATTCAGGGGGAACAGGTAAGAATCATTGAGGTTAAACGGAATAATCTTAAGTTTCTATCTATCTATCTATCTATCTATCTATCTATCTATCTATCTATCATCTCAAATTGGATTGCTGCTCTCAAAACAATTCAACAGAACCACAGCTCTTGTCTGAAACCCATGAATCCAGCAGGCTGTTGAGCAGGCATGCATCTATGAAGTAGAGGAAACCCGTGATACACTACCTACAATAAGAGAAGTCATCTGGAAACATGCAGAATGATGTACTAGAGCCCTCAGACACATGGGTAAACAGGAAAAAAGGAAGGCAGAGTGAAGGATCAAAGGTCAGTTGTCAGAAAGTCAACCTAACAAGGAAGATGTTGACTGAGGATAATGAAGGATGAGTTTATGTATTTTGCGTTCATTTTTCTAGAAGCAAAAATATATTACATGACATTACAGTACACATTTTTCAATGTTCTCATGACCACTTTCTTTGCTATCTTTTGATCCAAAAACATAATTAAGTTGCAAAAAAGGGTCTCAGCTTTCATTAACAGTTCAAAGAAAGCATACACAAAGCATGTTACTCATATATTTTCACAGATAAATATTGTTACATGTTTTGTTTTTTTTTCCTTTCAAAGAAATATACCCCCAAAACCTTTTTACTAGAATTAGTAGCCCATTTGCAAAAACAGTGCTAAGAGTCATTGATTTATTTCTATCCATCTGACACAAAGCTCCAATCGGGTTCCTGAGCATTCATGAGCATCAAAAATGTCAGAATATGATCAGTATAGATTATTAAATATTTACTGTAGTTACAAGATACTCCATAAGGTGGCAGTAGAACTACTTTTTGAAAATAGCATGGAAACCATCCTGCTGTTGGGTAATCATAGCTGGGGTCACTGCCATGAAGCCAAATGATATGAACCAGAGTAAACAGACAATGGTTATCCACTGCAAGTCTCAAACTGTGCAAAACAAATATGTTATATAACATTGATTAAAATGAAGGAAGCAAACTAAATTCATGACCTTTGGAACATTTTGAGACATTATTTACAGGTAACTACTAATGTGATGACCTAATTATTCAAGTACACACATAAGCGTCCTTTAGGTTTTGCCATTCAGACATGTTGACATCACGCACATTGCCTGGTTTGCGTTTGCAGTTATAAAATTAATAAATAATTTCAAAACAAATTCATTTTTCCCCGCTGTACCAAAATTGCACCAAACAGGTTTTGTCCCGACAGATGATTTTTGTGTTCCACCCCTATTCACAGGCCATTTTTAACAGAATGTGAAATTCATTTTGTGGGCTGTAAAGAACTGTGCTTGTGGGCTGGATGTGTTTGACATATGTGTTGTGTGGCTTCAAGGGGGTATTCCAGAAAGCAAGTTAGGGTTTAGATGAGGGCTTTTTTGCTTGGACATTGAATATTATTATTGTGATCTTGACAGTGGCCTTGACAGTGGAAATAAAGTTTTGAATTGGAATAGTATTTGATCACTACCTGCACATGAGTGGTGGTAAACATTGCCTGTTCACACAATCTCCTGGATTTGCAGCATGAGTTGGAATTATCCTTCAATTATTCTCACAGGTTTACATCCAGGAAAACAAGAAAAACATACAGTAGCATTTTAAGTGCTAAAATATTGTGTAGGTAGCTCAACATACAGTTGCTTTGCCAATGTGTTTGGCATCTCCTATTATTATACAAGAGACTTCCAATAGGACAAAAATGGAGGGCAACATATAGTTTGTAAAGATATACACACGTGGACAAAATTGTTGGTACCCTTCAGTCAATGAAAGAAAAACTCACAATGGTCACAGAAATAAC
>JAODKF010000138.1:28508158-28530712 GCA_026779585.1 Mormyrus proboscirostris | reverse complement strand
TAAAGTTATTTCTGTGACCATTGTGAGTTTTTCTTTCATTGACTGAAGGGTACCAACAATTTTGTCCACGTGTGTAAGTGTACATCTACAGTGTGAATTTTTTTAAATGACATGTTGAAAATGGGTGTTCAAATAAATAAGATAAACTTTAATCAAATCAAATTAAACTTTACTAATCTCAAGGGAATATTTTCAAGAAAGGCTTTGTGTATGAAATGCTACCCAGTATCAAAATCAATGTTCTCAACACTGTGTACTCTTTCTCCCAGCTGCAGTAATTAACGGGAGGGATTATACTATGCTTAATCACTTCATGAAAATACAACTTTCAATGAGACATTATCACCAGAGGAAACACCTTGTTTACATACAATATCTTTTTGCAAAACTCAAGGTTGGCAATCATGACCAGAAGCTAGTTTACAGCAAACGTTTACAGAGGTGTACTTTTACAGGCTCCATAGGTCAATAATACTATAGGCTAACCATACAAATATCTCAACAAAATCATTTATTTAGAGGAAACAGTCACACTAGCTGTTTATGCAGTCCTTTTGCACTGCTTGCATTTTGGTAAATCAATCTAGGCAGTGAAAGGGCTGTGCTATTCTCTATCAAATGAACTTGTGAACACCCAAATAATACTGCACTGGTTAAACATTTGTATAAAAGCCATTTGTATCACCACCAAGAACTACTTACTAATGTCTGATGCCAGTTGAGCCCTGGCTGCTTCTGTACAAAAGACAATCATTTTTGAATGTTTAATCATAACTGTGAATTTGCTTAAGCCAGAAACACAGTAGAACTGTGTTATGCTTTTAGATACAGTAAGTCCCTGTCATGATGGACACTGTCTACATTCAAAGATATCACATAGTTGTTCTGTTTTTTAATAAACAATGTACATGACATTAAGAAATCTTTCACAACTTTTTTTGGAGGAGGAATAGTCGAATAGTCATCCAGTCAAATGGTCAATTCTGTATACAAATGTGAGACATGAGAGCTGTCTGTTGATGGACTAACAGATTCTGCATTGTCATTGTGATTGCTTTTTTTATCTGGGTTACACAGTCATATGGAGTAGAATAAGCTATACAAATACAGTAACGGGATTGTAAAGGCCTGGCAAGCACCTTGTTTGGTTAAATTTCAATTGACCAAATTGTTGCATTATATCTTCCCAGTGCTGTTTCAGCAGAATTCAAAAGCAGATGTTTTCCTTTCAGAGATACTGTGTCCGTCTTCTTCCCTCTACCTTCCATCAACCATAACTCCATAGCAGGAGTATGATTTTTTTTTATTTATTGACATTACTTGTCAATCACACTATGCATGACAACAATAGCCATAAAAGCCTCATGAAAACAGTGGTGTGCAATTTTGACTTATATGCTCTTTTTAAGCTGCATTCTTCAGGTAAAAAAAGGCTGGAGGTAAAAAGACGAAAAGAAAGTAATTTACAGTATCTATGCTGATATAACTGTTCATCATCAATTTGACTGCCTCTTCTGTATGCACGAAAGCATCTGCTAAATAAGATAACTGTAAATTTAACTAAAGCAATCTCCCCCCCCCCCACAATTAACTCACCTTTCTTTCTATAACACATACATGGACAAGCTCTTAAATAAACCGGAGCTATAAACCTATAAAGAAAACCTGAGCTGACTGTTGTTTTTCGTTTTATACATATGAGGCTCTTCCTTGTCATCAGGTATTAAATGATGCCTGGCCTCAGGGAATACCCATTTGTGAAGAATAATAATAAAAATAATCTGACACATTCCTTGAATCTGACAAACAGGTTGTTGATACACAAAGTGCAGGAGTAATTTTTCAGGGTCACTCTTGGTAGATTTAATTGACCTGGGCCAGAAAGCGGGTTGGGGTCCACCTTTGCAAACCCCTGGTTACTAAGATAAATAATACATTTTTAGAGGCAAGTACATGTTTAAGGTCCGGTGAAAATGCATATACTTTGATGACAGACAAATATGAATTAAACACTGGAACTCCTCTATAAACACAATTGGGATTTTACTAATTACCGTTATTAACCTATTATAATGATACAGCCTGTTTTTAGCTTTGTTCAATAACTGCAAAGTGAGGATGGGATAAGATGCACTCTGAAGCCTGTTATGTAATGCTGTTCATCAATATTCAAGTGCCGTTATTCTAAGGAGAATCACTGGAGGCTTGCTGAGGCGAGTTGTAATTGCGAAACCACAGCCTGTCTATGAGCATGGATGCAGAAAGAAACTACAGCATCAGTACACATTTCGGACATCTCAGAATCCTTACTTTTCACAACATGAAAACATGTAGATGACAGCAATCCCCATACACTCACACAACACATAGAGATCTGAGAGAGAACCATCATTTATGGACAAAAAATCCTAAGGAGTAGCTTCGCCAACCAAATAACCTAAATTTTCAAAGCACTGATACAGAGATGCACATGTGTTCTATATGATATGGGAATTATGTTTTCATAAGAAGGCATATATAGTACATCAAAACTCAATCAACTAAATTTAACTAAAGATAAAGAAGAGCGTACTGACAAAAGAATAAACACATATAACAAATATTTTGTTTACAGAAAATGTTTTGTTTTTCATGAATGTCTCAGGGAAAAAATTAAAGCACATAAAGTATAACTTCTGAGTCTGAAACCTCAGTTATAATATTAAATTATCAGGGTCGGATTGAATATCAGTATTACAAGCAATCCAGTCAATGCAGAAAGCATAATGAAAAAAAATATAGAGTATAAGACAATTATAGTTACTTTAATTGAAATGGAAGTCAAATGCAGTTTTTTTAGAGTTAGATTTCCACCTACTGCTTTTGAAGATTACATTACTGGCAATGCAACTGTCAATGCAGCCCATAGCTCAACCCACGTAGTAGCCGTTTCACAAGACATGCTCTGGGTTACCACTTTCCGTTTAATTATTTACAGGAGCTGGGAAAGGGCCTGTTTATAAGCTCTACAACTCAGAGCCACTTTAATTTCCTGAGATGAAAAATGATACGATACTAGCTGCAATATCTATAGTAAAATAACATAACACCCCTTATCTTGGATTCCACAGTTTAGATGGCTCCATCTGGCAAAATGACCAGGTGTGGTTCTGCTGTCGTAAATCTAAAATAGCAGAATTCAGAGTAAAGATGCACCTTGAAGGCAGAAAGCCTTCATCTAGGTGATTGCCTCCCTGAGTGTCATCATTGCTAGCATATTCAGCAGTTCAAATTGACAGGTGTCGCGGATGTTACAACAGAATCTTTTCAGAGACCTGTGGAGACTTGAAGATAGATCTTCCCACCCTAGGCCCACAAGAGCAAACACGACAGGCTTTGGGGGTGGGGGTGGGGGGATGGGAGCACAGCTGGGGCTGCTATGCAATCAATACAGTGAGAAACACTAGCCCCAACAACTTAGCTCCACCATTTCCCAAAGCTAAGGATAACATAAAATGATACACCTGATTAACCCCCTCAACACCAGTGTGTAAGGATGCCATTGAACAGAAAAATGGTCATAACTATGTATATGACAATATTACTCAATATACATGAGATTGCATTCTATTTATATTTTAATTATAATATATGTCATAAGCCACAATTTAAAAATCAACAGTCTTATTTCTGATACTGAAAACTGTAAAACGTCCAAGATGAAGTCAAAAATAGAAAGTACTAAATAAAAATTAAAAATAATAAAAAAGCAAGATTTCTAAAACAGAATGCTTTTTTTATGATATACAATTTCATAGCAAACAAATACACTCAGACACTCCACTGTGAAGTTTAGTGTTTGCATAACCACTGTAAAAACAAAACGCCACTTTTGCAAGAGCTAAAACTGTTCATTCTTTTACCTTGGCAGGTTAGAAACTAACATGTAATACATATGCCTCAACAGGAACTTTAAAAAATAAAAAAAAAGCTCTTAGCTTTCAAGCACCCACCCCACAACATCTAATTGTCACCTCAATTCCCACTGACCTTAAAGGCGTGCTTGCGGGTGATGTTATCTGCAGGCTGGACCACCCCGATCTGGAAGCTGAGGAGCGGGAGACTCCCCAGCACTCCTTCCTCTTTCTCGTCTGGGTACCAAAAGTCAGGGGGATCAAAACTTAGGAATTGTTATGAAAAAGAGCACTAGAGGAAAAAGTACTGAGTTTGCAGGCATACAGCGAGAAAATAATTAAAGACACGAAGTAGCCCTCACATTCACAGTTCCTTGACGCAGGCGTTTTTTCGAATAAGTGACAATACAGATGAGTAACACAAAAAAGTCAAAAATATCTGCTGAATCCACTTGCAGATATCCATTTCAATAAACGTATGTAATCCTTATTGCAGTAGAAGTGCAGAGGTAAACCAATACTATAAATACCATAAAACAGCAGGGAATCTGAAGCTGGTATAGTGAGAGCTCCACTGCTGAGCTCTGCTCTTGCTTTCTGTGCTGTGGAAGGATAGGTCTCTGAGAGAGAGGGTGTGTGTGTGCGCGTGTGTGGGGGTTGTGTTTGTGCTGCTGCTGCCAAGCCCGATAGGCAAGCTTAAAAGAGGAGATAGCAATCAGCCCCCTTGACTCACTGGGTTTGGAATTTAAGACCTGGCCCCAGGCCAAACGTACCTGCCTGGCCCACCAATGGGAGGCTGTGTGGCACATCACAGGTGTAGGATTCTGTTTACATGAACGCGAGCAGCAGTGCACGCGCACAGACAGGCACCACCCTACCACTGTGAAGTAAGCTGCAGTAAAGAGCACGTACACACCCAAGGCTGGGGCATGTGAAAAACAAGCAAATTGTTCAACAGTTATACTTCAGCAAGGAAAATTCACAAAAGAGCAGGCTGCAGACTCAAAGTTTCTTGTCAGTGTGTAAAGAGTAATTTTTCCACACCCCAAGATCTCTTGTGAGGTGATAAAGACACACACTTCCACCGATTAAAGGCTTAAGTTTCAAATGAGCTGACTCTTGGGCATACTGTATGTCACTAGCAGCTATTTTTTAATCAGAAACATGTTACATAAAATACAATGAAATAATTTCATTGTATTTGTAATATTCTAAAGGCTTAAAGCAGTGCTGAATATAGGCAAATCATTATGGCAAAATGTTTCTAGAGTGTAATCAAATCTAAAAAGTCTAATCTAAAAAGTTCTTGTAGTGGTAATAATGGAAATTTTATGTTTTTGCTGCTGTTTATTGGTGGCTTCTCCACTATAGCAGTATATAAGTATAGTATCAGTTGCCACATGGCGTCCTGCATTTTGGCAAAATAAAGCAGTATTAATGTTAAAACGTTCAATCCCTGTTTCACAAGTGGATGCATATGAGGAGGGGGGGGGGTATTGTTGATCTGAGCATGTGATCACTACGAGAAAAGAATCCACAAGGCACCCAAATGCAACCTGAAAAACCGGTGAGTCCAACTTGTGAAGGGCAGACAAAGATTAAGAGAACAATGACAAGGAGTGACTTAAAGCCAGACTTTTTGACCCAGGTAGAACTTTTTAGCAGACAGAATACCTAGATGAAGAGATGGCCCTAAATTGAAAAATAGTATAACCATTACTTCCTTGGTTGTCCCCTCTGGAACAAATAAAGTTTTTGATTTGATTTGATTTGATTTGATTTGATTTGATATTGGATCCTACACAGAATGAAAACACTACCAACATATTAAAGGCAGAAAAAGAGTATCAAATAATTATAAAGTGTTAAATCTTTTTAGGTGACATTCTGATATGGTTTAATTGTGTTAGATATACAAACAAGGCTGCAGAGTTCCTACCTTTAAACATTCCACACTATCTGTCAAACTGACAAGTAGGTCAAAGGTCATGCTATGTGTCCAATAAGACAAAAGTCAGATAACAGCTCTCGTCTCAAGAATTATGGCAGGGACAGGAATAGCTGCACTATGGCTTGCACAACTTGTTCAATGATTCAATCCCTTATATGTACCCCCATTAGACCTAAAATTCTTTCTTAATAGCTTCAGAAACAAGATTCTTTAACCAGGACAAGCCGGAGCAGTTTTCCAAAGTTACAATCTTCAAAGTTTTATGTACAACAGAAACCAACTGATTTCACGAAAAGTGTAAATAACGCCTACTTATTCACATGTTGAAGTGACATTTAAACATTTAAACTGCTACATAGCCATATGTCCTTTTTGTCTTACTCCATTCTGTACATTATTATTCTCTTAATTACATGGCAATCAAACAATTTTGGTGTTGTAACCCAAACACAAGACATACATTTCAAACAGCTCTTTACATTCTGATTTCTTAAAAAAAGAGATGTGAGAAAGACTGAGCTGTCATTATTATAGCTCTTGTTCTGTCATGAGTTTTACAATAACTCATAGGATTGGGTAAAAAAGTTGCAACAAAATAATGTTAGCCAAAGTATTTGTGAAAATCTGTAATAATTGTATAATAAACTAAAAATGCTTGAGCCTGTCTTGGATTGAATATCCAGTAATCTAAAATATTTTCAGACAAATGATAGCAAGAATGATGTACCACTACTGACTTGTACTGTAATCTTTAGCAAAGCCTCTAAAAATATCCACTTACAGTATAATGTACTTCAGTAAATTTTGAACTTCTAATATATAATATTATAAAGACAATCGGTGTACTACTTTTTCTATGTAATATCTGCCAAGGAATTTTTTTAGTGTGCTTCTGTAAGCATTTCTGGTAGGTGATAGAGACTATTTTGTGAAAATGACTCCAAGTGGAGAGAAACGCCCTGGAAAGAAAAATGTTTCAGCAGACCATTCCCTGTGCCCCTGATCTTCATCTGGGGTGAATGGGCATAGCCACCTGAGAGAGCAGCTGGCTGGTGCCACCACCCTCTCAGCCATTTAATGGAAGTCAAGAATACACTAGCAAGAAGCGTCGCAATAACCAGAAACTGTAAATAACAGGTAAGTGCCACCACTGGAATGCACTGTTTGTCAACCAGCCTTTTTTTGACTTTGATGCTTCCTGACATACTTGATGAGAATTGATACCTGGTGGCATGTAAACAGCTCCAGAGTCAGTTGTCAGCACTCCAAATTAATGGTTCTCAAAGTCAGTGTCTTTAGATGACTTTGCATTGCTCCTTTTCTGTTTGTTATTGTGTAGTTTTTCATAATCCTATTATTGTTTTCCCACTCAAAATAGTTGTGGGGGAAATGCCTGTGGGGAAAATTTATAAAGAGCACTGAAAAACAGGATTTGATCATCAATGCTTAAGAAATTCCCATAATCCCAGAAATAATTTTGCACAGGAGCAACACTTATGTGAGGATGCTATAAATAGATTATTGTTCAGTGTTTAATTCAATCGTTCCTGCCAAGCACATCTGTAAAGTACCAATTTATATAAATACAATTGATTAGACACTGTCCCGATGGCTGCGTGATGTATTTCAACAGCAACACGATGTAACACGTTGCAACTTTTAGCCTACTGATATTTTTCCTGATTAGACTTTATTTCCCACAATAGGATCATTCTATATACACTATATTGCCAAACGTATTGGGTCACCTGCCTTTACACACAGACAAATTTTAATGACATCCCATCCTCAATACACAAGATATAATATGGAGTTGGCCCATCCTTTGCATCTAAAACAGTTTTAACTCTTCTGAGAAGGCTGTCTATAAGGTTTAAGAGAGTGTTTATGGGAGTTTTTGACCATTCTTCCAGGGTAGCATTTGTGAGGTAAGGCAGTAATGTGTGTAATGACAAGTCTCCATTCCAATTTATCCTAAAGGTGTTTGATTGGGTTCAGATCAGGGCTCTGTGCATGCAAGTTTCTCCATACCAGACTTGATCATCCATGTCCCCATGGATCTTGCTTTGTGCATTGGTGTGCAGTCATGTTGGAACAGGAGAAGGCCATCCCCCAACTGTTCCCACAAAGATGGGAACATGAAACTGTCCAAAATGGCTTCAAATGCTGCAGCATTAAGAGTTCCTTTCACTGGAACTAAGGGACCAAGCCTAACCCCTAAAAAACAACCCCACACCATAATCCCCTCTCCACCAAACGTTACATTTTGCACTTTGTCCATTGGATTCCCAGACAGAAAAAGCATGATCCATCATCCAGAGTACACATCTCCACTGCTCTAGAGTCCAGTAGCGGCATGCTTTACATCACTGCATTGTACTTGGTGATGTAAAGCTCGGATGCAGCTGCATGAAGTTCTCTACGCACTGTTCATCAGCTAATCTGAAGGTCACATGAAGTTTGGAGGTCTGTAGCTATTGACTCTGCAGACAGTTAGTGACTTCTGCACATTGTGTGCCTCAGCATGTGTTGTCCATGCTCTATGATTTTACATGGCCTACCACTTTATGGTTGAGTTGCTGCTGTCACTAATTGCTTCCACTTTGTTATAATACCACTAACAGCTGAACGTGGAATATTTAGTAGCGAGGAAATTTCATGAATGAACTTATTACACAGGTGGCATTCAATCACGGTACCACATTTGAATTCACTGAGCTCCTGGGAGTAACCCATTCTTTTGCAAATGTTTGTAGAAGCAGTCTGCCTAGGTGCTTGATTTTCTACAGTTGTGGCTATGGAAGTAATTGGAACACCTGAATTCAATGATTTGTATAAAGAGAAATTCCTCACGGGGATCAATAAAGTATAAATTATTATTTGGAAGGGTGTCTCAATACTGTTGGCAATATAATGTATATGGATATTATATAGGGTAAATTTGTTCTGTTTACCCTGCATGTAGGCATAGTGTACTGTTTAAAACCATATGCCAAATTAAGTGATTAAAAGTTATATGTTCATTATTTTAAATATTGACAACATGACAGAACCAGTAATAATAGGCCTAACAGTTATATTGAACTGATTAAAGCAAAATTATTGAAAAAATGTGCTTGCTGAAACATACATTAGTATATATCATAATTTAAATATTGTTAATATGACTAAATGGAATGCAATCATTTAACGACATTCCAATTCTAAACCAATGTCCGGTGACATGTGTATGGTGTTTGGGTATGTATGCATTAATCAGAGCATTGAAGTAATGCAAAAATTATGGCAAGGGCAGAGCCTACAGAGAGATGGGTGCCTTATCACAGTGGTTCTGAGACAATTTCTGCCTATACATTATGGACTTTAGAAAGTTGCAAAGGGATTGCACACCCCTATATACACTGATGGAGTTAAAGTAGAAAAAGAAAGACATTTTAGGTTCCTCCGTACACATATTGTCAATGATCTATCCTGGTGTGACTTATCTTGGTCCTTCCACTCCAACGCAGTGGCCAACAGGAAGAGCCTCTGCACTATAGAGGCTTTATTTACTGTGCAAGCTGAAAAATGTCTCCTTGTATCCTTAAACTTATACAGATGCATCATAGAGCTATCTGGTATGTCACCTGTACCATCCAGGAACAAAAGGCATTGGATCATAGATTAAGAGGCTTCACTGTTTTTTGAACAGGCCATCAGACTGATAAATTCCAAGTAGCCAGGTTACAATAACTGTTGCTGCTTAAATATTTGTCATTTATTTACTTTTTGTTGTTGACCTTTATATTACACCTTTTTTTTTTGTATTCATTGCCTTTACATGGAAACATGTTTTAATGCTTTAATACATTAATATTTTTACATTTAAATTTTATCTCTGACTATAAATAAGTAAGTAAACAAACAACCTAACTAATTAATTAATTAGTTAATACAATTAATTAATTAATACAATATACCCTGTGGTGTTTTTTTCCTTAAAATACAGTCTAACCTGTTTTATTTTGAAATTCATTATCTGTCATCAATTCAACAAAAATTTTCATGCAGACAAAACTTGTTTCTCAAATTTGTCAAAGTTGAGGCAAGGCATTGCTGACACTAGTGTCCACTGAAAGACTTAATTTGAGACTTGTTAGCCATTTTACGTGGGTGTGAGGAATAATATGACAATGAAAATGCCACATTCTGCCTATAGGGATACAATGCAACTCTCACAGCACACATAAATACAGCCCCCAAATACTACACATACACATGAAATTATGTATGTACAGGTGGAGAGCCCATAAACTAGCTGGAATAAAAATGGGATAGATATATGACAAGCATTAGCAGATAGACGCAGACCTGGAAGAAGCCTACTTTGTCAACTGGTTAAAGAACAGTAAAGAGATGTCATGAGCAAATACAAAGATGTATTGGCTATGTCTATTATTAATATTTAATTGACACATTAATCTATTTACTATAAATGCATACATGTAAAATGTTCTGAACGTTGCTCATAAAGTTTCTTACAAGAACCATTTTGGGGTTTTGAACAGATATTAACAGATTGGGGTATATATTTTTATTATGCTGTCATTGTTGTCACGGCTTTACGCTCGAGTACGGAGCAGGGAAGCAGGACAGAAGCGATAGTCGGGGAAATGTGGGGTTTATTAATGAAAACACCAGGCAACACAATAAACGGACATTGGACGTTAATGACCGGACTGGGGAAACAAACTGAAACGCGGACTACCTGTAAATACACAGGACTAATCACAACAACGAGAAACAGCTGAACAGTGGGAATCCACACAGAGTAGATGAGGGGGCTTGGCACACAGGAGGAGTGGATGAGCGGGGCATGAGAATTGTAACCATTTAAATAAAAAACTTTATACTGAAGGATGCAGAAGGAAACAGTTTCAACATTCATAAACTTGATTCTCACTGACTGTTGCTAAGCATTAAATGTACTCATTTTAAAAAAGAGTATCCAGGACAGTCAAGATAAAAGGTCAAGAAAATTCAAGGAATGTACTTCGAATGATTTGGCTGATTCTTATGTCACAATTCACATGTAGAAAAAATTTCAGGAAACTGTACACCCTGTACACACAACATATAAAATGTGAATTTTATGTTTTAGTCATCATACCTTTATAATAGAAGAGACAGCGGTCTGTAAGTACAAACCATCGCTTGTTCCACTGTTTTACCCCATTGCTCGCCTAAAAATAAACAGAATATCAGACCACAACTACCCAAAGAAACACTGAAATAAATATAGCACATATTTAGCTCTCTGGACTATGCATGTAATCAGCAATGTTCCCCAAAGTCTGAGGCAAATCATACCTGCTTGTACAGCCAGCCCTGCTTGGAGACTGCAGCTTTGGGGTTCCTCCGCATGGAGTTAGATCGCTTCCCAAATGTAACAGCTTTCTTGGATGACCGAGAGGCCTGAGTTGAGGGACATAATGAGAAAGGATGGTTTGGTGTATACTGAGGGCATTCATACACAATTTCACAGTTAATCTCAATGCAGAGCAGCAGACTAGGTGGGATGCACAAATGATGTTTTAATGTAAAAGAAAAAAAAACTAAATAATAATAGTAATACTAATGTTGATCATCATAAAAATTATATATATATATATATATATATAATACTATTTTGTTTTTACCAATATTATTTTGTTTGTTCAACTACTAAGCATTAAATGACATATTTGTATTAACACATTTCAATTAACATGGCAAATTTTAATGTCATTGTTTGCATATGCTAAGACAAGGAAATATTAAGGGTCATTTTTTCAAGTCTGCTTGTGTATTTTATTCAATAACAACTCTCACAAAAATGAACAAAATATTTCTTAATGTGCAAATTCTGCAATCTGATGTCACATTAAAAACAAAGAAATCAATTATAAAAATATCACTGTATACCCCCAACTAAACATTTCTAGTCAAAAATTATACAAAATCTCCCATAAAGATATACAATATATACAATGGAGCACAGATAAAACTTTTAAGTAGAAATTAAAAACGTTACAAAGAACACAAATCTGAAGACCTGTAGTATATATCAATTTTTTTGTGTTTAGATTTAAGAAAAATCAGCCCTAGCCTTACATACTGTACCTTACACTCTCAGTTTTGCTTTTTTACTTCCTTCAGCATAAAGTACAGCAAATGGATTTCCACACAGCCAATATGACAGCTCCAACACACATGCATTGCTGAACTGCTAGCCATCACGTGACCCTCTCTTCTGTTTACGGTATGTCACACTAAGGATTTTTCTGTTTAGGCCTATCTCTGATATAAAACTGGATCAGTGACTTACTATCCTGCCCCAGTATCCAATCGAGCATTTTTGTCCATACCAGCCTGATACCAATCATGCATATTGCCATCTCTAATTATTGCTGAGCCCATGTCATGGGCCTGTTTAGAATATCTTAGATAATCACTCTGATTGGCTGATATACTGAGAATGCTGTGCAGAATGGACCCCTGGTTTGCCATATGAAAGCTAAGAAGCACTGACCCGTCCGTTAGGCTGTGATTCCAGGGACAGATCAGTCACCATGGTGAGGCAGTTGGAGTTGATGTTGCTGGTGGTGCTGGCAGGTCCTTTCCCAGCTGCCTTCCCATTCATGTCCAGCTGTGAACTCCTATGCACATAAATACATAAACCACTTTGTCTTCAGAACTCATGTCAGAGTAAAGAATGCACATAACCCCGCCCTAGCTTCGCTGTAAATGCAAATAAATACATAAATATCAGAAGAACACATTAACACAAACCATTCGACTGATGGGAGGAGGCATGAGAGTGCAGTGGGAGGCAGTCACCCAGGAGCTATTTTTACACTGCCTGGCAGTGGCACAAGACCACACCCCAACAGACACAAGAGAGAGTTTGGCAGAAAAAAGGACTCAAATAGACCCAGTCTTCTTCACGTCTGTAGTATACCTTAGGTTGTTGACTAGTTTTATTCAGTGAGGCTGGCATTGGAAGATATTATTCTATCAATAAATGTGATGGCACACCTAGACTTAGGGTGAACACACACTCTTTCAGTTAAGGCGGTCAGTTAATATAGAACTTAATGAGACCTAATTTCCAGCTAAAACACACTGTCAGCAACTAAATTATTAGAAGTCAACTGTAAGGATTGTAACCATTTATTCAGAATCCCACATGGGTTTTCAAAACACACCAACTAACTAAAACTTCCGACTTCCTGTTGGTAAATAAACAGATAATGCGCCAGTATAATGATTAAGTTTCTATTAAAAAAATATTACCAGAAGAACAGTAAGATGTCTGGGCAAGGAAGGTATAGTAAAACAATTAGTAATCCTGTACTGAAAATTCATAAACCAGCAAATACTGTATTTAGAATTTAGTTTAAATATCTGTAATTTCTGTACCAGAGTCAAATTCCTAGTATACATGAGGTTTATTTTATTTGGTCAATAAAACTTTTTGATTCTGATTGAGCATCAATTAAATAATAATAATAAATTTGATTTATACAAGGCTTTTCATAATAAGAAGGTATTAACAAAATTAAATTTAAAAAATGTAAAGTGAAGGGGTATTCCAGCCAAAAAAAAACATTCAGCACACTTTCCCTAGTTGCACAGCATCCAGTCTAGGTCCTGAAAAATCTTGTATCATTTGGGGGGGGGGGGTCCTACTTACTGTGTGAATCTCTGCAGACTTTGTATTTCCTCCAAAGGACTCTCAATTATTGGGTATCCAGTTGTCCCATTTTGGTCATTCTGGCTATTGAAGAAGGGAGATATCAATTATAAGGGGATAGGGGGAGGGAGCAGGAGCTATAATTTTGTGGAAATAAGTAAATAAGTAAACTTCTAAGCTTAAGTCTTTCAGATAACCAGGAAAAATAATTCTCACTCTTGCAAGTCATGTCTTTTATGAGTAACTGCAATATAATACATCAAATCTAAGCCTTCTGGAATATACCTCCTCATTTCTATTTTGGAGGGAAACGTATCAGACTAGAAGCTTATCAAGTTGGACAACTTTGGTAATAATAATAATGCTAATTAGAACCCTCACTGGAGGTACAAGATCTAGATTTAGTAGGTCTAAGCACCAGGCAGTCGCTCAAGTACCACCAAGCTCTGCAAAACCTCCTGACGCTCCCTGACAGGTAGAAGACAGGATCCTGGATACTATCCAGGGACACTTTCCGGAAAACCATGTGCCTCTGGACCGCAAAGAAAACATACACAAGGGCCATGCGACACAGATTAAAACAAACCTTACATGGCCTTCAGATTGTTCAGAGGCTCTCACTCATGCCACAACTTGGTATTATAGGGTCCTGGGCGTAAACATGCCTATTCATGCGTAACCTACAAACCTACATAGCAGGAAGCTGAACAGATGTCCCCAAACAGGAGCTGAGCATACAGTATTGATATAGGATTAGAAGATTCATGGCCGTTACATATCCTATCATTCACAATAACAGAAGCATATGGGGCAAAGGTCCCATTTCCCCTAACATAGCTGTATAGGCCTTCATCATTGTATTTTTATGCACATGCTAGTTGGCCTTGCACAAATACATTTACTATATATACAACACAATAAGAATATGCTCTCTCTCTCCTTCTCTCTATCTCTCTCTTTCTCTCTCGCTCCCCAGCACTGCATTGCAGTAATCACTGACCTGCAGCTCCTAGCACTCATCACACTGCTTCTGCCAACCAGCCCATCGGAATAAGCTTTGCCTCAATACTGTCCTCCAACACCAGAGCGGAATGTCCTACCTACCTCACTCTCCGGTCTGCACGGAACTTCAGCATTTTTCCTTGGATAAATCATATATCTCAGGGCAAGCACACAATGGGAGAGAGAGGAAAGTGAGGAAGTGGAAGGCTGCAATTAGAAGACAAGATGGCTTTTTGTGGCTGCTATGCGGTGTTGTTAATGGTAATTGCTGTGCTGTTTTTTTCTCCTCTCCTTGAGAAGGTAAGGTACAGCCTCTCTCGCTTTCTCTCTTGCATACATACATTCACACTGTCCCTTGCCATCTCTCTCTCTCTCTCTTCCCCTTTCACACACCCTCTCTCTCTTCCCCATCTCTCATGCTTTCCTGCTTTCCAGAACTGCAGGGCTCAGCTGATTTGGTTTCTCACTCTGTCCATTTTTACTGCCCTCCCTCTAGTTCTCATACAGAAACACTGACCCATGTGGACTGTTGTCAGCAAGGAAGCCACTGTACTGAAGCAGGTCATCTATAACACGGGCATGCAGGGGTTCATTTGCCTTTAATAATAAAAATAAATAAGTGATAAAAATATCACTAGATATAGCACATTGACCATGAATGTGCACCCTCTGCTCACTCATTTCCTGGAAAATTACATCCATATGTCATTAGATTCAGATGCATCAGATGCAGCCAAGTACCCCTGTTCCATACAGCAGTAATATTTGATAATATCATCATAATCATGCATTCAGTTTTTTCAAACCACAAATCCAACAAAGGCACCATAACTATGAGTTTTCTCTGTATCTAATATTTTTGATACCAGTAGAGGAGGTGTAATTGGATTAGAGTCGTTCATCATAAGATCAGGAAACACTATATGAATTTACATTAAACAGCAATGGCAGATAAAGCATAGCATAAAATTTGCATTACTTTATTGGGCTTAGAAAAAAGAAAAAAATTAATTCCACTCTCTCAGTGCAGTAATATGATAATAATGCTTAAACAACTTATGGATTGAGGCTGTGAATATTTCCAAGGTCAAATATGAAAAATTGGGGGAATATGTAGAAAACCAATAACATTCATATTTATTTTGTCCCGTGTTTCATGTGGGCCAGTGGACATCTAATTTGATCATTTTATTTTCCTTTTATTTTCCATTTAATTCAGACGTCCTTTTTTACAAATAGTCCAATTTTTGTGGTATAAAGTACAGAACTTCATTTTAATGTCAAAGCATGCTAGGTTATAAACATAGCTATAAACATAGAGCTGTAAACATAGATATACAGTTATTCCTGTGCACCATCACTCAGCCTGACTACCTCTAAATCACATAAAACCTTGGACACACACCCTTAAAGTGCTTGTGAATGTTTCTCTATGTCTTGCAACCAGGCCTATAGAAAACAGGATTTTTCATTTGCCTACTTTGTATAGTATGTATTTCGGTTGTTTATCAGTGTTCACAAGAAAACTAGTCAAATAGTCTATATAACAGTCTCCTCATATCGGCGGGTAATATGTCTCATGGATGGCAAACCATCCGTGGATCCCATATGTAATGTGATTTGTGTGTACTAACATATGGTAATTAATAAATTAGGCACTGTAAGACATTAAATACAGCGATAATAAAGGGTTTACATTATTGTACATTATCATAAAGTACTGTGTCCTCTTGAATGAAAGGGATTCTGACATTTTAGCCTAATTCTCAAAAGATGGTAGAGCAATGAAAAAAAATCATATATCAAGGGATGACAGAACAATGAAAATCATGCTTTTTATAACCCTCAAAGAATGAAGCAACAATGAAAAAACAAAGTTACACATTTTACATTTCTTTCAGACTGCAGTAAACTATAGAAAACTGAAACTGCGGTTATGGCGGGACTTCTGTAGTGTTTTATCTACACTGTCATCTCTGTGTGTTTTTTCTATGGGTCTTCCAGTTTTTCTTAATTGTTTCATGAAATTTTAAAACTTAACTATGCTGATATGTTTAAAAGATAAGATTTTCTTTGAACTTGCACACATTGACTTTTGATGACAAATCCACTTCATCATACACTGGACAGGCCCCGGCTGTATTACAACAGCCAATTCTATTTGCTCGCCAAGATTAGTAGGAAGTGGATCTAAAATGAAGTATGAAATACTGAGCAAAACTGCTACTAATACTCCTGTTTTCTGTTTTACTTACTGACATGATCATTAATGGTTTATTTTTTGTGCCATAACCTAGATTTTAATAGAGTACATTTTTTCATAGATTTCATAGATGTCTGAACAGTCACAAATGCATAGAAGGAGGGTAAATCAACAGATGTCCTTCATCTACTGAGTGACCTGATATACTGTATTTATGGCTCTTTCTGAATTGTTAAGAGAGGCACAATATTATAATGTCAAAAAGGAGATCCTCATCCATCTTCAAATCTCATCCTGGTTAGGGTTGCAATGGCATATGACACAAGGCTGAGGTACAAAATGCAGCTACACCCATACACTACAGGCAATATAGAAATACCAGTCAGCCTAATTGCATGTCTTTGCATTGTGGGAGGAAAACTCTATGTCATTAGGAGCACATGCACATTCACACACCTTGAGCAAAGGTTGGATACACATCCCTAACCCTGGAGGTATCATGCAACAGTGCTATCCATCAGTCACCATACCACATCACATCACACACAATGAAAAAAAAGAGGCTGGGACAGATTCCCTTTTAGCAATATTTTTTAAAGCTACAAAGTCGAGTCAGTTCTTATGGGCAGTAATGACTGGTACGGGCTAACTGCCAGTGCCCAGACTGAGCTCCTGAAATGCAAATTTCAACTCTTTTATAGCTTCCATTACTGTTTACAGCACTTGAGAGGGTAATGCCTAGGCCTTCCCCAGGGAGTTCTTCCATGCCATACACACCTCCCAACAACACAGCAAAACACACTAGTGCCCTCTGGTGGATGAGTGTTATAATGTAACTTGCCATATTGTGTAATGTTAAGGAGCTGGTTTGAAAGTACTTATAGTAATTTAAATGCAAGTTTGGCTGTGGATAACAAAAAAAAACACAGGTTTCCTCTCTAGCCGGCAACCCAACTCTACGTTATGTCCACTTATTCAACTTCTTTCCAAATACATTTCCAGCACAGTTTTCCATTATGGTAAAAAACAATTGATGGATTTACTGAATAAAAGGTATTAAATGATTAGATAATATTACTATTAGTTAAGGTCTGTGAGATAAGTTACATTGTGTGATAACATAAAAAAAGAAACATACAGAGATTCAGGACTTTCATGATTGAGAAATATCGTCAACCTGATCATTACTCTAAGTCATACAGATTGCACTATGCATTGTACAAAAAGATATAAAGACAGAATATGAAACTTAAAGCAGCCCATTTACCAAAACAAATCTGTGCAGAAAAACATATAATTCACCCAAACAGATCAAAATGTGGCTGAGAACAAAGCTCTAACACATATGATTACGAAAATGTGCGTATGTGCCCTGCAATGAACTGACATCTCATCTAAGGTGCACCCTACCCTTGTTTCCTGTGCTGCTTTGGTTAGGCAGTATGCTGCTTTGTACTCCTTACTAGCTGGAGAATGGATAGATAGATCACTGTTACCTGTTTGTTTAGCTTGCATGTTCTCTCCATGATATTTATCTATTGAATCTATTGAAGATACAAGATGATGTTTTTTCCCAAAATGCAACAGAAATAATAATATTCTCAACCCATTAATTATATCCACACAATACAAAACCACATATTTTTTTAACAAAGCACAGGGCACAGCTAAAATACAAAGGACACAATGTCAGGCAGTTGCCTGAAGTTCAGGTGTGGATATGGTTTAGGGTGGATTTGACAGCTGGAGGCATATTATCCAAAAGCAGATTACCATGAAATATGATCAGCTGATGGAAATATTGTATACTGTTTTTAAACCAAGCCCTAGAAAATTGTCAAAGCTGCTGAAATTCCCACTGAATATAACATCAAAACAGAAAGAGATTAGGCATCATGTCAGAAATTATATCAGAAAAATAGAAAAAGTATAACCTTTGAAGTTTTGTAGAGGTTGAGATTTGGTTGTCACGCATAATGTCAGAGGCTGTACTTATGTCTCACCTTTCACAAGGTGGCCAACATTACGCATGCATGTGTTCTGCAGGGATGTGACAATTATGGCAATTTTCCAGACTTTTGTGCTGAATTCAATAATGTCCTAGAAAATTATATCTGGGTAATTTTGGGTGACATTGTGTAAACACTCACACTTTGTAAACACTTTATATTCAAAGTTCCTGACATGTTCTGATGTATGTTTGACTTCAGAATAAATTTTCTTTATAAGAAACCATTAATTCTTTATTAAATTTATTTTTTTTACTAAAAACCTCATTGAATATTGAACATTTTTGTAGTCCTCAAATGATGCTTTAAACCTCATGTCAAAGGCCAGATGATTATTTATATTGCCCAACAAATTTATTAGATTTACCAAACATACTACAGACAACTATTTCTTACACATTTTAAAATTATATATATACTGTATGTATTGTATATAGATATATAAATAAAATTCCACTTTCCAGGAGCTGAAAGTGATGGAATGGGTAATGTTATTATGTATTGTGCATTGAAAATAATAAGCCTGCTGCCCATCATTAAAACTGTATTTGATAATTGAGCTATAGTTAATTTTACCAACATTGCTATGTACACTAGAATGTTATGACTCAGATATCTCATTTAGTGATTCTTTTCTCAATAAGGTGTGGAGTTTTGAAGCAGAAAAAGCATTCCAACTCTTTCCTCCACCAGAAGACAGCAGCTGGCCTTTTTTGCATGCAATGCTTGTTATACATACACAGTTCCTCCATGTTGACCACTTTGAGTTTGTCCACAGCACCATACATCTCAAAAAGACTAGGCATTAAAATAGGTAAACCACTAATTGTATTGTGACCCGTCCTGGGTTTATTGTTGTGAAAGTTATAAGAAAAAGAAAATTAAATAACAGTTCTGCCGCTTACGGCCTTGCCTGCTACCTCGCATAAGACCCTAACTCCAGTCCCCCCAGCTCAGGTCCTAGTCCCTGAGGAGATCCCAGACAGCCTGACTGCCGCACTTTCTTCCAGGGAGGAGGAGGAACTCGAGTAGGACCCCTCGGGGACCTCCTTTATGACTCTGTTATCCTCGCCCCGATGGGGACGATCCCAGCAAATGCCCCGCCTGTCTGTGTTCAAGAAGGGGAGGGGACATAGACGTCAGGCCGGGATCCCGCCCGCCCTGCCCCCTGGCTCACCCTCGCGCACCTTGGCTGGGGCTCCGGGGTTGCCTGCGGTTCCTCCAGCTCTGGGTTGGCGGTCGCCTCCAGGCCCCCCCGGTGCCTTGGTGCCGGTCCTACGTCCTGACCCTTACGTCACTCCCTCGGCCCGTCTCCTTGGCCCCTGCGTGGTCCCCTGCTGCTCTTGCCTCCCTCTCGCCTGCGGCCCCTCCGGCTGCCGCCCGTCACCCGTCTGGGCTCCCTCAGGCTCCCTTTCGTCCCCTGTCCATTCCTGTCAGATCTCCCTTGTTTGCCCCTTGTCCCTTTGTTCCTCCTGTTCCTGTTCCTTCTCCCCCTGTTGTGCCTTAGTTCCTGGTCCTTTTGTTCCGCCTTTCTTGCCTTCTCTTGTGTCTCCTGTCCTGGTCTGTTTGTCGGCGTTTCCCATTCTTTGTCAGGTCCTATCCTACTTCTTGTCCCTGTGCCTGTTCTGTGTCTCCGTCCTGTTTCCTGTTCCCCATTGATGTCTTGGTTCCCGGTGTGCACGCCTTTGGGGGTGGGGGTTCTGTTACGCCCAGCTTATATGATCCTCGTGTTTGCCACGCCCCCCTCGTTACCTCTTATGAATTCCTGATTGTACTCACCTATTGCTTGTTGGATTCAGCCTGTCTTATGTATTTAGTCCGCGTCCCAGTGAGTACAGTCAGATCGGTCATTGTCGTTAGTGGATGTGAGTTCTAGTCCATGAATGTTTGCCCTGTCTGTTACCCTAAACAAACCCCTTTTACCCGTCTGTCCGGCTGCTATTGCCTCCTTGTCTGCTCGCCTGCTCCATATCGTAACACATATGATTCAATCAGCCCAGATCAATGATAGTATGGTTGTAGGCAAGTGTAGCACATAAAAAGCAAAAAAAAAAATACCTGAACAAGGTTGAGGAAGCAGAACTGCACTAGGTTTTATCCAAGACATAATCTTGATACTGTCAGGGTCAGCCCCTGTGTCTCACTGTGTCCCTTCCCCGTTTGGCCAGCAGGTGCTGCTGGTCATCCCGTTCTTTGTGTTCTGTCTTTGTTCTCTGCTGTTATCTGTCTGGCCATGTGGCTCAATGCATTGAGCCATGTGGCTGTCTGTGTACCTTTGTCTTGTGTTTGAATCCCACCTTCCCTGTTTTTGTATTTTGATCCCTAGTGTTTAGTGGTTCGTTGCTTATGATTTTGCTGATTGTAGTTGATTACTTTTGCTTATCTGGTTTCTGTGTATAGTTTTAGTTTATCCCTTTTACTTTTGACCCCCCGTGGTCCCTTTGTTTTGTTTGGTCTTTCTTGTGTTCTTTTTTTGTTCTAATTAATAAACCCCATTTGTGTTCCTGAGCCCTAAGTGGATCGTCCACCTCTTTGTGTACCATGCCCCGTTCCCGTGCCCGCCTCCATGACAGATACAGTGAACAATAAGTTTCAATGTGCTGCAAATTTAGAAAACATATGGAAAAAAATTGTTCACAGTACCATAGAATTAAGCCAGGTGTGTTTTAAAAAGTTCTGAATTTGCAGCGCATTGCCGTTTGTCAGCCACCGTATCTTGAAGGGTTTGAAACAAGTTCCTCAAGATTCCCCACCTTGACTAAATGCCTTGATTTACAGTGCTACATCCATAAATGAAACTACATTCACCTACAAAACTGTCACAGTGATTTCTTTTCAAAAACCAAAGCATATATTCCACATGAATATTTTCAGTGCCACTACTTGCACATAGTCACTTCAAGCATCCTCTCAGACTTAAAGCTGCAGAGATAAAATAATTTACAAAAACATCCAGATCATTATTAGTGGTGTAAGCCTCCAAACACAAGACACAAGGCTGGACCCATAAATACAGCCATGAGTTGCAATATCATATGACTTCAGTTATCATAAAGTTAAAAATCCTTATCTGAAGCTGTCGTCCCTTGTGAGTGCAAGCATGCCAACATAACACCCATTTTCAAAAAAGGGGATAGAAGTAATTTGTCTAACAACAGGCCAATCAGTAGAACTTGTATAACTGTAAAGTTATGGAGGCTATAATCAAAGAGAAAATGGTAGATTACCTGGACTCAAATAACATTTTGAGGGATAGCCAGCATGGATTTAGGAGAGATAGATCCTGTTTGACAAATCTGTTGGAGTTTTTTGAGGAAGCTACTCAGGAAGCTGATGATAAGAAGGCCTATGATGTCATCTACTTAGATTTCCAAAAGGCTTTTGATGTTGTCCCCAACAAGAGGCTCCTACTTAAACTCAAAACGACAGGTATTTTAGGAACTGTAGCAACCTGGATTGATAACTGCTTAACAGATAGGAAGCAGCGAGTAGTTATAAGAGGCACAATGTCACAGTGGGTCTGCGTTCATAGTGGGGTACTGCAGGGTTCGTTTTTAGGACCACTATTGTTCCTAATTTAAATATAGACACCAATATATACAGTAAACTAGTGAAATCTGCAGATGACACCAAGGTGGGTGGTGTAGCAGATACTGAACTAGCGGCTCAGCAGCTACAGAGGGATCTTAATTTAATTAGTGACCGGGCTGATACCTGGCAGATGAAATTTAACATAGACAAATGTAAGGTGCTCCATGTAGGGAGCAGAAATATAAAGTACA
>JAODKF010000138.1:28492931-28503710 GCA_026779585.1 Mormyrus proboscirostris | reverse complement strand
TGTTTGGGAAATTGAGTGAGAAGTTATGGATTTGTGTTTACTGTTGTGAGAATATGAGGCATAGTTTCAAGAAATGTGTTTAAGCAACTGAGAAAAACTGTAATAGATTTAGCTGTTTGAATGAAATGGGAATGGAAGTAGTGTGGCAGAACATACAGTGCAAAGGATTCTGACCAGTAATAAGTCACTTGAACAGAAATGAGAATATGAGATTTATCTAGGCTGAGTGAATACCCTTGGAAGTTAACGAAAAGTCCTGTTTTCAGACCTATATAAATTATGCAAAAATGCAAAGATGGAGAACCAAGTTTTACATATTGTTTGATTTGGCATGTCATACTGAATTGGCCTGGCAGTAAAAGTCAACTGTAGGCTTGACAGTTCTAGAGAAATAGGCAGAAACTCATAAGTTGTCACTGTAGCGCCCCAATCTGGCAGACTAGAGTGCCCTTACCAGGGTGAGGTCAGGGTCTGTAGACACATGAATCATCCAGATTTAGTTGAGATTGGTGATTTCTAGGCCTGTCAAATGCATGCTTGATATTCATTGGCTAATTATGGCCACCATTGTATGATTTATGACTGTCATATTATGGGTCTGATTTCAGGCGTGGCCATAGTACGCATGTGCAAAATTTCACTCGTATAGGCCAAGCAGTTCAGGAGATATTGCAATTAGGTATTTGTAGCGCCCTCTATTTACTAAATGTGACCTGCTTTGTATGGTGTAACCAGAATAGAGCAGGGAGGTAGGATTGTAAGTTTGGTTAAGGTAGGATAAGGCAGGGAGAAGTTATAGCAGTCAGACTGAAGCAGGCCAAATTTAGGTGGAGTTTGGGCATGGCTTGTGGGCATAAAAGACAAATGTCAGACTTTCTTGAATATCTATTGATCAGCTCAGAGGACTGATCAGTTTGGCACCTCATTTGTCTGATTTGGTCAGATATTGTAGGACTTTAAGGCAAAAGTAAGTTGTGCAAATTAGCAAAAAATCTAAGTAGGCGGAGCCTAATAGTTTCACTCAGAAAGTTGTAGGGCATGGCTGCCTGCATCTGTAGAAAAAAGAATTTCGATTGTAGGACTAACAGGAGATATCGACCAAAACATCTGGCTGACAGACATCGTCCTCCCAAATTTGATCGGTTTTGGCTGCCCATTCAGTCTTAGGACAGAAAAATAATAACAAATCCAAAGAAAAACAATAATGGTCCATAGCACTTCATTAGAAATATATTACATAATGCATTGTCAGTGAATTTTCTTATTATTTATTGATAATAATAATAATAATAATAATAATAATAACAGGCTTATTCTGACCTGACCTGATCTGACCTTATTCTTAGACTCATAAAAATAATGTTCTGCAGTCATTGCACCTATTATTCTGAAAGTTCACCCCAAGACAGCTGGCGCAGCACTTACAAATGATCTGCTCTAGCTGGCTGTGTACCTCTGACCTTCCTATCCATTTCAACCAAAAAGGCCTCAGTGAGATCAAAGTCAGGTGATTCTGCAGGCATGGTTCTTGAAATGATTCTCTCAGGATATTTTCAATGAGCACATTGTTTGAAGCTTAACCTAAAATTAAAAATAATAATCATTACTTCATTGATCCTGTGGGAAATTGTTTTTTTATGCCTCCCTCAACTTGCACTTTTGTAAGTCGTCTGTGAAGGGCAGCCACCTGTTTTGGCACCCAGGGCTTAAGGGCCTTGCACGAGGAGCTCCAGATGTGCTGAGGCTGGGTTTGAACAAGTGATCTTGTGCTTACCCACTGAGCCACATGCTGCCCCTTAAACATAAAATGTAAATGTAAAAATATTTGTAAAAAATAAAAAATAGAGGTTGCTCAAAACTTTTGATTGGCAGTGTGAGTTATTCTTAATCAGCACTTATCACTGGAATGCTTAGAGTCAACTGCATATACAGATATGTCAGCAGAAAGATACTAAGTAAGATAATTAGGCTGCTGTGCAAAAGAGCTGAAGAATGTGGGGGTACATTTATTGATATCTGGAAATCATGATAAAAAATTGCTTTGCAACTTCATGTTTGGTTTGCTAACCAGATGATTATGTATTTATCAGAGGCGGAAAGTTCAGGTCCAGAAACTACAAATCCAGACCAAGGTTTTGTTTCAACCAACAAGTTCAGCATTCTGTGAATGTGTCTTTATGCTCAACTGGTTGGTTAAAACAAAACCTTGGTCCGGATGTGTATTTTATGAACCTGAACCTTCCGCCTCTGACATTTATGTCTGTTTAAGATTGATACCATTCATGTACAGACGCTCCTCTACTTATGAGTGAGTTATGTTCCGAACGGCCTTTCGTAACTTGTAATGTTCGTAGGTCGTTATTCAACATCATTTTATGGGTATACGCAAATACAAAGAACTAGGATGCTGAGAGTATGCACGCTATGCTGCTGCGTGGCAGGAGTAGCAGGCAGAAATCGTACTAGGCGGAACTGGTGCGCAGAAAAAATTTTTATGTTATGGACAGGAAATGAGAGCCCAAGAAATACAAGTAAGACTTACAGTCTTCTTCATTCATATGTCTGAAAGTTTGTAAGTTGAAAGTTCGTAAGTAGAGGAGAATCTGTACTGAATATTTACATTCTGAATAAATCAAGGTAAATATCAAAGATTAGGCAAGATGTGGAAATTATACTTCATTACAGCAAACAAAGCGCATAAAGAAAATAATAAAAATACAATAATCCTGACCAGGTAAAGCAGCTGGAGGATGGATGATAATAATGCAATGTTTTCTGGGAAAAATTATATATCAGCACTTGGTACCAATAGCCTTTGTGCAGGACTAATAACATGGAATTTGTTTTGAGGAGGGATTTTAAATAAAATGATTTCTGCCTTAAGAGGTTTGACATATCTTTTTATGATCAAAACCAAACTTAATATGATACATTTTTATTAATGTTTGTTATACTTGTCTCTTAAACTTAAAGTCCTCATTTCACAGTCTGGGTCTTGGCAACTGTGCATTTCACTGCACATTGTACTGAATATAATTGTGCACGTGACAAATAAAACTATGAAACTTGAAACTATTGTATTACAGTCCATCCATCCATCCATCCATCCATCCATCATCTACCACTTTTCTGGGTCGGGTCACGGGGGCAGCAGTCTAAGCAGGGAAACCCAGACTTCTCTCTCCCCGGCCACTTCATCCAGCTCCTCTGGGGGAATTCTGAGGCGTTCCCAGGTCAGCCAGGAGACATAGTCTTTCCAGACTGTCCTGGGTTTTTCCCGGGGCATCCTTCCAGTGGGACATGCCCGGAACGCCTCACCAGGGAGGCGTCCAGGAGGCATCCTGACCAGATGCCCGATCCACCAAATTTGGCTTCTCTCAATGCGGAGGAGCAGCGGTCTCTCCCGAATGACTGAGCTCCTCACGCTATTTCTAAGGGAAAGCCCAGCCACCCTGAGGGGAACACTCATTTCGGCCGCTTGTACTCGCGATCTCGTTCTTTCAGTCACTACCCATAGCTCATGACCATAGGTGAGGGTAGGAACGTAGATCAACTGGTAATTCGAGAGCTTTGCCTTTTGGCTTAGCTCCTTCTTCACCATGACAGACCGATGCAGCGCCTGTATCACAGCTGACGCTGCACTGATCTACTTGTCGATCTCCCGCTCCATCGTTCCCTCACCCGTGAAGAAAACCTTGAGATACTTAAACTCCTCCACTTAGGGAAGGACCCCCTCCCCGAACCGGAGACAGCACTCCACCCATTTCTGGCTGAGGACCATGGTATCAGATTTGGAGGTGCTGATTTTCATTCCAGCCGCTTCACACACTCGGCTGCGAACTGCTCCAGTGAGAGCCGAAGGTCACGGTTTGATGAGGCCAACAGAACCACATCATCTGCAAAAAGCAGAGACCTAATCCTGAGGTCACCAAACCAGACACCCTCAATGCCCTGGCTGTGCCTACAAATTCTTTCCATGAAAGTTATGAACAGAATCGGTGACAAAGGGCAGCCCTGGCGGAGTCCAACCCTCACCGGAAACAAGCCCGACTTACTGTTGACAATGCACACCGGTATTACAGTGTCTGATATATTATACTGCATGACATGTAGAATAACTGTAGACTTCGGATGTAAAACTGAACAGTCACATACTAAGCAATGAATCACTCCAGTGTCCTCCCACATTTGTGTGTGTATATGCATAACCTTAATGTATATATGCTTTGTGATAGGCTGGGACCCCATCCAGGAGTAACTCTGGTTTGTGCGCTGTTTTTTGGGATAGACTCGAGACCCTACATTGCATATTTTTTTATGGAAAATGGGTAAATGGATGCATGACCTCAAATTTCAGTTGTGTTTTATTGTTTAAATGGTTACTAATAGTGGTTAAATTCCTAATTTTTTTCTCATATAAAGTTATTTGATAAAGAGCTGTATTTTAACAATATGCATCTTAATAACACCAAACATTTGTTACCATTATCCCCATGCCCTATTTTGTGTTTTGCTTTTATTGTGTTTTAATGTTAGTAAGATTTATTTATTCATTTACCAGCGTGCACTAGTGCTAAAACTTCTAAGAACTGCTCGCATCACTAGCCAGAGTTTCTTCTTTTGTGTCTGTATTTCCAAGTTACAGCTCTGTACCAGGTGGTATGGGGGCTAAATGGGTAGCACTTTGACATATACAGTCAGTGATTTAAATACCATTTCTTCTCTGTGAGTACAGAGTTTAAATATTATCACCATATCATACGGGTTTCCTTCCACAGTCTTAAGACATGCCGGTAGGCTAAGTGGCATCTCTAAATTGCCCATAACCTGTGTGGATGCATATGCCCCAGCCTTGTGCCTTGGAAAGATTATTTACTGCCCTGACCTAAATACATGGTTAAAAGGTGGGTGACAGTTCTGTAATTATTATCCACTTAATTGTTTCTTAATAACAGGCAGTAGTGTGTGGCCTTTCTGTACTGAAAACAAACCCAAATGACTCAGGGATTAGATGATAGAATGGGATGCTTTTGTTGGCACTGGACATATGAATCAAGAAGATAAAATACAAAATTATGTTTGTCAATAACTAAAAGGGAAAAAATGGTGTGTTTCCCAAGTGGACTTAGTGCTCTATTTAACCTAATCAATTTACAGGAAAAAAATACTCATTCAAAAGCAAAGGTGTGGTTGTTTCTCTGACAGAGACATTTACAAATTTTACAAATTGCACAAGATATACTGAACACTGTAGTCTTTTGAATACTGAGCCATATTTTGATAGGATAAGTTTTACCTGGGGAGGTTTGGTGACTAGTTTGCTAAGCAATTTTTTGAATTTCATTCGAAAGGGAAAAGAAACGTGTGTAATTTCTCCGGATTAAACTGTTACCATCTGGATGTTAATGTTAGCACATCTTAAAAGAAAATGACAGAATTTTGATTTTTGGGTGACTTTTAATATACTAATCAAACTCAAAAACAGAACTCGTTATCCCTCCCAAACAACCCTTAGAAACTGATGTACGCAGTAGTGTTGTACTGCCCTGCACCTATTGAAAATCTTTACATATATGAGGCTGTAGGTGTAGGTGGTCAGATTTTTATGTGGGTATATGCTGTTTCTGCCTATATGCTGTAAATGCATTCTATATGCATTTATAGAATGACCTTATCACCAATATGACAATTTGGACAGGAATGCTATTACCTGAAGAGGTCCATGTTCACTGAAATACCTAAGGTAATTCGCCTCCTTAATTTTTACTGGGGAGGCTTGTAATAATTACAGGCATCCCAGATTCAGAATGGATTAAATTGTGAACCTTGTTGGTAATTATGTGAATTATATTACATTCCCACATATTAACTAATCCCATTGGAACAGACTAACTTCTCTGGGTGCTCTAGATGACGTGGCCAGGAGGCCCCCTAAGTGGGCCAAGCTATTTTTTGACGCCGAAAGAGAAACAAGAGGGGATTAAAAACAACAGAACATCATTAATATGCTAATCAACGCATGGGGTGCCAATTTACCTATCAGAATAGGGGAAGGAATGCTGTCAGTAAAATTCACTGATCAGGGGGGCCATAGTGTTACGTCCGCTGTGCAGATGAGTAAGCAAATAGAGGCGTGGAGCCAGAAATACGGGCAAACAGACACAATAAAGCACACAACATCAACAATCGGAAATTCACAGGAGGTAACAAGGGAGGCATGGCAAACAGGAGGATCGTACTTGCAGATCATGACACATAGTTTAGGATAGCCTATGCCTTACTCTGCCACTGAGTTAGTCTTAAATTTTTGCATATGTTCATTTAGTGGTGTGCAATTTGATAAGATTGGATCATGAATGATTAAAATATCTCCATGGTCTGCCATTACAGAGAATTAATATCACTTTACAGTGTACCTTCTATCAATTGCAGTTCTATGGCTCATACCTGCATTGTTAGGCAAATCTGTTATGAGGTATTGCCATGGATTTCTTCCTCTCTCCTTTTCATGCCCTCATCCAAACATGCAATGTGCAACATGTAACACATTCCCTATTTGGCAATGTAGAAGCAAGGACAACATGGAGGAGTTGGTCCCTAAATAAAATTTGACATTGGTAATATGGGAGTTGTTTGTATTTCCCAAAACCAACACAAAAACATTATTTCCAAAATTTGCAAGGATAAGATGCGCACGTCAGACAGCAGCATGACATACCCTTTTAACTAGCTCCTGTGCTTTGGCTATGAAACCAACCATTAACTCTTGCTGCAGCCAAAGATCCTCGGGGACAAATAACATGCGAGGAGATGGCAGACAATCTAGAAAATGCTGATACAAAAAGGGCTGCTAATAATAAACCTATACTATGGTTAAAATAAAGTTAACTGTAAGCATAACCAAGGGACATGTAAATGTGGGAACAACACCCATGCCATAATATAGAATATCACAAAGATGAGATGGCTGGCAATGCTTTGTGCATTAAACATTTGTATGCAAATGTTAACATCTATTAACTGGGATATTCACTAGGCTTTACTCTACAGCATATGTCTTCCAATATAGAGCTACCTTCCATCAACCATTCATCCATCTATACACCAGTTCAGGTGCCCCAGGTTTACTTGTAGGTGCTACATGTTCATCTACAGAACAGACAAACCAGCCTTTTGGGTCTAGCATCAATTTCACAAGTAGGATGAATGAGGAGTACAGAAAATAGAACAACTCACCTACCTAAACTAAACATTGTTTTACTTCTGAGATGGTACAGCCATCCATTTTCCTACCAAAACTGCTGAATCTCCAGGGTTCAGTACATTTAAATAATCCATGTTAATTAAAGGAGTATGATTGACTCATTTTACTCAAAGGACCGATTTACCCTATTATAATAGAGTATATTCTCAAAATGCAATTCATTCAGCTGGACTTGATTACAAGTGAGCTAAACTCAAAATAAAAGAATTCCAAGAAAAGGGTTATGCCAGACGCCTCTCACTGTGCCAAAAATAATCAGTATTGGTGAGACTGTTTCACTTTGACTGTTCACTCCCTGTAACCCAGTCAATAAACCCACGTCCCACCACCCAAAGCTTTCAGTGGGGTTCTCTGGAACGTTTTACCATTATAGAGTGAAGTGAGGACCTGAGGGGCTGTAAAGATAGTAAAACCATACAAAGAGAACCTGTAGATGAAATGACACCGCCCCTTAACACACAGCCTCATGTTTACACAGAAAGCAATGTGGGGGAAACAGCTGTTGTTTTACATAAATGTTCTCAAAATCCACCTAGAATTAGCCATATTATACCAGGCAGCAAAGAAACAAATAAAAAGCTAGAAACAAGCACTTTCAGTTGGTGTTTAGAAACTTAAAGCATTCACTCTGAATCACTCCCGCTGTCTCTCTCCCTCAGTTTAATAGTAGATATAGTATATTTCTCCCCACCCTGATGGCTATACAGAGACATACAGAAACCTCCCACAAGTTCAGTCCTAGGTCATAGTAGCCATTCTCTATAGTGCCTCACAAATGGCTGGGGAGTTACCATTATTAGGCGAATTTGCTCATTCTGTATTCTCCCAGTATTCTCCCAGGCTGTGCAGACGCTTTCTGGAACCTCACAGAACCTTTTCATGCTTCATTCCTCACAGCTGCTTCATTTATCCAGTCTGGTGCAGCACAAGCTGCTGTGCTGTTTCCTCCAGTGCAAAGCCCTCAGTCTAGACATATCACACACACCCAGGCTTACCTTATAGCCCATCCTCTTACCAATGAACAATCTTTCTTTACCGCTGATTTTAATCAGTCCAAGATCCTTAATTAGTGAAACTTTAAGACAGCCAGACTTGTTCCTCTATCCTCCTCTGTCTATTTTCACATTTTCTTTTCTGGCTGTTGCTCCAGGGCCAGTATGAAAGGAATTTAAAATAGGGAAAACAGAAACAACCGCCTCTCCATGGCCATTTTGTTTCTTTTCTAGCAGCACAATTTTTGCACATATGGTTCACATTCTCCCCACCCCCTGAAGCAGCTGGACCTGAGTGCCGCTGTGCCTCTGAGCCCAGCCCTGTCTGCCCCCATATTCCAGCAGCCCTCACCTCCCACCCCTAATCATTAACTACTGCAATGTTGGGTGCCAGCTGTTTAATGCTGAATAACTAAGCTTTCACCTAGGCACCACAAGGTGGCTATACTTCAAGGCCCCTACAGATTTAACACTACAACACAAAAATGATTAAACAGTAATGATTAAAACTTATTTAAAAGCGTTTCCCTCCCACCTTACAGTGGAAAATGACTATCTCATCTTTAGTTGTTATTGTTCAATAAGAGTTGGGCAGAATTTCCCCAGATTCCAAAAAACATCTGATATTGCTCCATTTGGAATTATTTAGATCTAATCTTAATCTAACTCATGATAATAAATAAAAACAAAGAGCATTTAACAAAGAGCATTCATAACAATTTAGATATATTTATTGAATAGGTGGTTTAAACAATCAAGATCATAGAAGAAAAAAATGCAAACCTTTAGAAAAAGGGTACCCATGAGTTTGCAAATTCCATCAGAATCTATCAACAGGAGGGTCCACCTCAGTTCATTTTGCCAATCGGATCAATGGCATGTGTTACGTCCTGCCCGTCAAATGCACCGGACCCTCCTGTATCTTCCCTCATGTGGCCCTCATGAGCCATGCCTGATTGCCCTCGTTAGTCTTTGTCTCATTTTGTCTCGTCCCATTTTGTCTCGTCATCCCCAGTTCAGTCATTAAAGTCTGGCTCTGTCCATCCCTGTACCAGTCTTCCTGTTGGGGTCCTGTTTGTTTTCCAGCCCCTGTTTTGTTCAATTTTCTTTCAATAAAACCACCCTTTCTTTGTCCAAACGCCTGCCTCCTAGTCTTTCATCCGGTGGATCGTGACAGCGTGGTACACATTCAATTGGAATTCAGTCAAGAATGGAGTTTGCCAATTCAGTAATCCTGATATTGGACAGTGACCTCTTAAAAGAGTCCAGTTGGATTTAAGTGTTCGTATCAGTTAATAACATAAAATAAAATAAATCTAGATGCTTTCAGCAAGACAACAATGTATTCCCGGCACTACCCACAATAAATTTCACCAAACAAAAATCTCAGAGTTGACTGAAAATACAGCCCAAGACTACCTTACGCACACTCGCTACTTCTACAAAAAAATTGTATTAAAAGTCTAGCTTTCTGTGACTTTTAATATAATCGGGTTCACCAGATCTATGCCTGTTCTATCATGTGCCCTCACTGACTAGGACTACAGCTTAAGTGACATGAATAAATTCCATTATGGTAAATTTCACCAAATTCCTTACTATAAATTTTGCCAACCGGCTACCATACTGCTACCGTCAAAATCTGCTGAAGCGGAGTCTAGTAACTAAAACTATATATAAACTTATTTTAGAATATTCAGAAAACTATCTCATGCCCCACAGTTTGAGAACCGCTGGCCTATATTATCAAGTTCCTGGAATGTTTTAAAAAGATCCATACTTAAGTCCTCTTAGCGCTGCAGCTTTGTCTGATTAGTCTAAGACGTATCAGGTGTAAATTTGCATCCATATGTTTATATGAAATGGTAATAAAATCCATCAAAGACCAGATAGACTGAATAGAGTAATAAGAACAAACAGAGTTAATCTGTTCAAAAGGTCAAGTGTCTCCAATTGCTTCAATTTTGGATTTGTCTGAAAATCTGAGCAGGACCAGATCTTCACATATAACATCTGTCTGCAAAGTTTTAAGAATATCCTTTTTTTGCACTTTTTGTGTTTGCTGCTTCAATTTTGGGGATATCTGCCTCAAAATTTGATCAGTTCCAGTTTGTCACAAATACAATACTGAAGGAAAGTTCTGTCAAATACTCTTTGAGTTATTGTACTAAAAGGACCTTCATATTAATTATAATCATAAATAAAGATATATCAGTGGTTTCCTTTGTGGTCCCAAAACAATATGTATTGGCCATATGAAGAATATAAAAAATATCTGAAATCTGAATTACAAATGATTCAGAAAAACACTGTTGACTGAAAATGATTTTGAAAGCAAGGCTCCATGAAATTTAATGGTGGAAATTTATCTTTAATGGAAATTAAAGATAATTTCATATAACTTTTTTGAGAAAGACTCCATAGCCCCCTCCTGGAGCTAAGACCTTATCGTGGTGGAGGGGTTTGCATGTTCCAATGATCCCAGGAGCTAAGTTGCCTGGGGCTTTATGCCCCTGGTAGGGT
>JAODKF010000138.1:28482742-28492831 GCA_026779585.1 Mormyrus proboscirostris | reverse complement strand
AGGAATTGTATAATCTTAGCATCATCTCCCTTGACTTAAACTCCACACACCTGAAGATATACCCCAACATCCTATTGCCCTTTTTTATTGCTTCCCCACACTGGCGAGAATGGGACATGGAAGCATCAACATACACACCAATGCGGCTCAAAAGACCAGTAAAAACACGGATCTACTTTTTCCCTCGCCTGGACGCAGGTCACCCCCCCGGAGCCAGGACTGGGGGAGGGGATCGATGGCTTGCCTGGTGGTCAGGCCTGCACCCATGGGGCCTGGTCGGGCACAGCACGAAGACGGCACATGGCTCCCCCCTCTAATGGGGTCACCACCTGTAGGAGGGGCCAAAAGGGTTGGGTGCAATGTGAGTTGGGCAGTGCCCGAAGGCGGGGACCTTAGCGGTCCAATCCTCAGTTGCAGAAGCTAGCTCTAGAGACATGAATTGTCACCTCTCTGGTGGGGAAACAGCCTGAGCTGGTGCTCGAGGTTGTGAGGTTCCGACTAGATATAGCCGGGCTCACCTCAAGGCACGGCTTGGGCTCTGGAACCACTCTCCTTGAAGGGGATTAGACCCTCTTCCACTCTGGAGTTGCCTACGGGAAGAGGCGCCGAGCAGGGGTGGGTATACCTATTGCCCCCTGGCTGGGAGCCTGTACATTGGGGTTTACTGCGGTGGACAAGAGGGTAGTCTCCCTTCACCTTCGGGTGGGGGGACAGGTTCTGACTGTTGTTTACACTCAGTAGTTCAGAATACCCACCCTTTTTGGAGTCCTTGGAAGGGGTGTTGGAGAGCGCTCCATTATATGAAAAAAGACTTGGGTTTGACGAGGCCATGGAGAACGACTTCCAGACGGCTTTGAGGAGATTCTGGTCCACCATCCAGCATCTCTATCATCAACATTGTTTATGGTGGGGATGGTGTGCTGCTGACCTCAGCTCGGGATGTTGTGGGTCGGTGGAAGGAATACTTAGAAGACCTCCTCAATCTCACCAGACACGCCTTCCAATGAGGAAGCAGTGGACTCACCTATCTCTGGGGCAGAGGTCGCTGAGGTGATTAAAAAGCTCCTCGGTGGCCGAGCCCCGGGGGTGGATGATATCCACCCGAAGTTCCTCGAGGCTCTGGATGTTGCAGGACTGTCTTGGTTGACACGCATCTGCAGCATCACGTGGACATCAGGGGCAGTGCCTCTGGATTGGCAGACCGAGGTGGTCTCCCTCTTCAAGGAGGGGGACTGGAGTGTGTGTTCCAACTATAGGGGGATCACACTCCTCAGCCTCCTTGGTAAGCTCTATTCAGGGGTGCTGGATTAAGGAGGAGCAGTGTTGTTTTTGTCATGGCCGTGGAACAGTGGACCAGCTCTATACTCTCGGCAGGGTCCTGGAGGGTGCATGGGAATTTGCCTAACCAGTCTACCTGTGCTTTGTGGAGAAGTAAGTAAGTCGGACTCGTTCCCTGTGAGGGTTGGACTCTGCCTGGGCTGCCCTTTGTCACTGATTCTGTTCATAACTTTTATGGACAGAATTTCTAGGTGCAGCCAGGGCGTTGAGGGTGTCCGATTTAGTGACCTCAGAATTAGGTCTCTGCTTTTTGCAGATGATGTGGTTCTGTTGGCCTCATCAGACCGTGACCTTCGGCTGTCACTGAAGCAGTTCACAACCGAGTGTGAAGTGGCTGGGATGAAGTGGAGGAGTTTAATTATCTCGGGGTCTTGTTCACGAGTGAAGGAAGGATGGAGTGGGAGATTGATAGGTAGATCGGTGCAACGTCAGCAGTCATTAGTCTGTCATGTTGAAGAAGGAGCTAAGACAAATGGAAAAGCTCTCAATTTACCAGTTGATCTACGTTCCTACCCTCACCTATGGTCATGGTTATGGGTAGTGACCGAAACAATAAGATCGCGAGTACAAGCGGCCAAAATGAGTTTTCCCCGCAGGGTGGCTGGGCTCTCCCTTAGAGATAGCGTGAGGAGCTTGGTCATTTGGGAGAGACTCAGAGTAGAGCCACTGCTCCTCCGCATTGAGAGGAGTCAGATGAGGTGGCTTGGGCATCTGCTTAGGATGCCTCCTGGACGCCTCCCTGGTGAGGTGTTCCGGGCATGTCCCACTGGGAGGAGACCCCGTGGAAGACCTAGGACAAGCTGGAGGGACTATGTCTCTCAGCTGGCCTGGGAACACCTTGAGATTCCCCCAGAGGAGCTGGATGAAGTGGCCGGAGAGAGGTCTGGGTTTCCCTGCTGAGACTGCAGGGAGCTGCCGCCGTCACCAGCAACATCCATTTTCCTAGGTGGTCACCTGTGGTCAGGGCCGCACTGGACGCTATCCCGCGGTCCCTTAAAAGGACGGCGCCCAAACGGGAGGCACCGACTCTGGAGGCGCTGGCCGAGGTACGCAACCTCCCACCGGCTAACATGGCCCTTCTGCCTGCTGCAGCCGCTAGACTCGCTGCACCGCCTGCTGCATCCGCTACACCTGCTGCACCGCCTGCTACAGCCGCTACGCCTGCTGCTGTAACCGACGTTCCTGTCCTGCCTGTCCCACCGGTGCCCGATGATCCTGTCCTGCCTGTCCCGCCGGCACCCGATGTTCCTGTCTTGCCTGTCCCACCAGCACCCGACATTCCTGTCCTGCCGGCGCCTGTCCTGCCTGTCCTGGTGGCTACTGCGCGGCTCATTGAGGCTCTGGCTGTGGCGCCCCCTGCTGGCACTGAGTCGGCGGTTCCTGTGGCACCCACTGCTGGCCTGGAGTCAACGGTTCCTGCTGCGGAACCCCTTGCTGGCCCGGAGTCGGCGGTTGCTGCACCACCCGAGGTTCCTGCCGCCAGTACATCCGTAGCCCGCCTGCCGGCTGCCGTCGCTCTACCCGCAGTCCCGCCTCAACTTGCTGCTGCACCCGAGGCCCCGCCTCCACTTGCAGTTACACCCAGGGCTCCTGCTTGACCTGCCTGTCCCGGTGGTCGCCGTGCCGCCCAGCGAGGCTCTGACTGCCACGGCGCCCCCAGCCAGTCCAGAGTCTGTGGTCAGTGCTGCGGCTCCGGCTCTGCCTGCAGCTACGCCCGCTGTCCATCCTGCCTGTCTCACCGGCTCTTGTCCCACATGTTCTACCTGTCCTGCCTGTCGGCACCGTTCTGTTTGCCCAGGTTGTGCTGGAAGGGCTTGACCGGCCAGTCCCAGTCGCTGCACCCTCGGAGGCCCCTGCTATGCTGCCACCCACTCCAGCTGCGCATGTGTATGACGCCCACCAGCCTGCTGCCACACCCGGGGTACATGCGCCTCCAGCTCCCAGGGTTCTCTGTTCCCCCTGTGTCTCCTTTTCTAGTTTGTCTGTCCGTGTTTCGTGTTCTGTGTCAAATCTTGTCGTGGTTTCTGTCCCTGTGCCAGTTCTGTGTCTCTGTTTTGTTCCCTGTTCTTCATTGATGACTTTGTCTTGTTTGTCTTGTTAGGGGGGGTTCTGTCACATCCCTCCGTCCAGCCCTCTCGAGGACCATGCCCACCTCGTTACCCACGCAACCTCCCAATGTGACTTCCCATTGTACCAGCTGTCTTGCATTTATTCTGATGTCATGTCCTGTATTTAGACCGCGTTCAAGTCAGTTTCCCCAGGTCTGTCATTGATGTGGTTTGCTGTGTGCTCTTCAGTTGTCCTGTCAGTCCTGAATAAACCCCGTTACCCGCATTTACGGCTCTCTCGCCTATTTCCACGCTCGTCCGCACACAGTCATTACAGAGCAATTTGCAATCTGTTCTCAGTTTCCTGCCAAAGACTGGAAAACATTTATACTGTATATGTACCCTTGAAACATTCATACATCTATCCATCTTTCAATAGCTTATGCCAAGCACAGTTGCAAAATTCCTTGAAGCAAGTGATTAGAAATGGTAGCATGATCTTGGACTTGTTATAACATGCCAAAACAATACCTTTTGCTTTTTTCCCAGACCATTAGTCTCTAATTTACCACAAATCAAAATTACTGAAAAAGCTATTTCAAAGCCATATTTGAAAACTGAGATTATATGAAAGGAAACAATTTCTCTGAGGCCAATTTATATCTTTAAATATACTGTATAATCACATATGTCTGATGTCAAAACTTAAATGACAACCTTCTCAAAGAAACTCAGGCTAAGCATTTTGCAGATTATAGGATTTTGGTCTAAATTTATATATTTCTTAAAATATTTAGATATTTTTAGAGATGAAACAATATTTGCTTTTATAACCTGCATTAAGGCATAATTTGCATTACTTTTTAGTTTGCTACTAAATGCATTTTTGAGAGTTGCATTTATGCTTAAGCTTACCTTTAGCTAAGTCAGTGACTGGTGTTTCTTGGTAGTATGTTGGAGCCAAAAGAAACCTTTCACCCACCACATACTGCAGTATAACTAGGGGGACCTGTGTGCATAACCAGTCCTAGGACAAACAATAGTGTAGATATAAATACTGGCAATTTGAACTGCTGCTCCATGACAAGAACCATTGTCTGGTTATCTTAAAACTGAACCTCACCACCATAAATCCCTCTGTTCCACTAAGGTATGATCTTTAACTTAATATTATATTTCAGAACATAACCAGACTATTATTACAGTACAAACACCCTGTTACTGTTTAATATTAAATGTGTCCCTTTAAAGCATGGAACACGCCAAACAGATTTTCAGCCATTGGAGTCGGTGACTACCGTGTGTGCGGCACGGCCAGACATGGTTGGTCTGTTTAGCATTGTGAATTGATGTCAAAGTTAGTTAATGAAACTGAGCTTTGATTGGCTTGTACGTCAACTGTTGTACTTGCCTGTTCCGGTGCAAATTTTCACAATCGACAGGAGAGGATGGAAGCTGACAGGAGCCAATCATGCATCAGTCTTGGTTTGTACTAGGTTTTTTTGCCATCAACTTGGTGTGTACCCACCTTAAAAGACAACTGTGATAGTTTCTACATAAATGGAACCTGCATACTTTTTGTTTTCTCTGCCAAGACAACAAGGCAACACTCACCTGTCCATTTTCACATCTCAGTATTTGAATATTGAATTTTGTAATGTAGTTTATTTCATAAATGACTAGCTTTAGGGCTGATAAATACTCAGTGGGGAGGGATCAAATGATATGAAGGATATCACCTGTGTTCTCTAAGTCTGCCAGTAAGGTCTATACTGAAGGTGTTCAGACGAAGATACCTCTCTCAGTCAGACAGCTCATCTTCTTGGTATTCAACCACAGCACCAGCAAACTTATATCTCTCGTCCCCCACCACCCTTGGGCAAAACTCTGGACAGGGCTGAACAAGAATTTATGATTCATGTATAATCACTCTTGAGCTGTAATCTGACAGAGAATTCACCTATGCCTAAAAGAAGGGATTTTCCTATGTTTTGCTGTGCACTTGTTAGAGCTCTGGAGAATGAACAAGAACAATTAAAAATGTTTACTGTAAAAACAAACAACTGACTACCTAAATAAAATGAACCTTGAACACTTTACTGACATCAACACATGGTAGTCTGAGAACAATGGGCCTCATTCACCAATATTTTCTTAAGAATTCTCTTAAATTTGACATGCAGGCTTCGTCGACAAGGAGTGTGGCGAGTCGGTGATATACAGTGCAGATACGTAGTCGGGGTTATTAATAGTCACGCATCTGCTCAGGTAAAGTTGGATTACTATACATGTACAATATAATAATCTATACCACAAGTGTGTCTGCTGGGGTATTGCATGAGTAAATGATGTCCTGTAGTTGTGTTCTGATCATACAGCAACTCTGGATATAATGGACTGTTTTGCCAGGTCCCTTGAAGTCTGTTATAACTGGATTTTACTGTACAGGAGGTAAATGCAAATAGACACATGTTATTTAGTAGCGTAACGAGCCCAGTGTTTTTTGCTCTTATGTTCCAGGTTCTTGTCTTGTCCGTTGCCTCCCCTTTGGGGCGTGGTTCTGTCATGCCCGGCTTCTCTGATCCTTCTGTGTGCCACGCCCTCTCATTACCTACGTGTACTACCCCGATTGTGATCACCTGTTTCTTGTTATTTTCTTGTTATTTTGTGTATTTAGTCCACGTCTCAGTCCGTTTTCTCCGATCGGTCATTAACGTTTGTTTTGTGCTGCCGTTTGTCCAATAAAACCCCATATTTTGGATTCCCATTTCCCGAGTTTGCTTCTCCGCTCCCCGCTTGTGCAGCGGCCACAACAGAATGACCGATCCCATCAACATACCTCCGCAGATCGCGGATCAATGCCTCGATCTACTAAGAGAGGAAATTTACTGGCTGTCCCAACCAGAGGTCCGTGAGGACCCCGAATTAGGGGTACTCGCCAGCACGAGCGGCACCCTCCTAGAGGCGATGAACCTGCTCATGGGCACGCACGTCCTGGCTGACGTGCGTGACAATCTCCGGCAACTGGTGGACGGGGTTACGGAGAACCGGCTCCGGCCGCTCGCCCTCTCCGGGGCAACCCCAAGTCAGCCAGCCAGGAAAAGCTGGAGAAAGAAGAGGCACCGGGACAAAGAACAGGTAGATGCCCCGACGATCTATCTGGGGGTGTGCTTTCTCCCCGCAGCTGATTCTAGCAGGCAGGTACCTCTCGCCAGCCCACCTGCTCCGCCCGAGGTTCCTAGGCCTCCAGCTGCAGCTACGCCTGCTGAGCCGCCTCCTGCTCCGCCCAAGGCTCCTAGGCCTCCACCTGAAGCTAAGCCCGCTGCTCCGCCTCCTGCTCTGCCTGAGGCTCCCAGGCCTCCGCCTCCTGCTCCGCCTGAGGCTCCTAGGCCTCCGCCTCCTGCTCCACCCGAGGCAACTGCTCCTGCCACAAGGCCAATGGCCCCAGTCCCTGTCCCTGAGGAGGTCCCGGACTATCTCACCATCACTCCTCCTCCCTTGGTGGAGGAGGAGCTTGAATGGGACCCCTCGGGGATCTTCTTACTGGGCCCCAGGGACTCGGGTGGTGAAAGGACTCCTCCACCAACGCCCCAACAGGGGGGAGCCCGACCGGGTCCCCAATTATCTGTATTCCGAAATAGACATAGGGACCGGGTCCCTCCCACCCTGCACCCCGGCTCGCCCTTGCTCTCCCCAGCTGTGGCTTGGTGGCTACCTGAGGGTCCCAGCCGTCGCCTGCGAGTCACCCGTCGGGGGCTCGTCGCCCGCTTGCGTGCCCCCCTCTGGTGCCTCGTCGGCCGCCTTTGGGTCCCCCTGCCTCGGCTCATCGGCCGCCTGCGGGTTCCCCTGCTGTGCCCCCGGCTCTGGGTGCCCCCCTCCCCGGAGTGCGCGCCTTTGGGGGGGGGGGGGGGTTCTGTCACGCCCGGCTCATCCGATCCTCATGTGTGCCACGCCCCCTCATTATCTACGTGTACTACCCCGATTGTGATCACCTGTTTCTTGTTATTTTCGACTTGTCCTGTGTATGTGGTCCGCATCTCAGTCCGTTTTCCCCGATCGGTCATTAACGTTTGTCTTGTTCTGCCATTTGTCCAATAAAACCCCATATTTTGGATTCCCGTTTCCCGAGTTTGCTTCTCCGCTCCCCACATGTGCAGTGGCCACAACAAAAATAATGCTTAATACAAAAAATGCAGTCCCCTCTCCTTGCCAAACCAAAATAAACCAAAAATCTTAATGTGCAAAACAAACAAATTTTGTGTGGGTTTCCAAACAAACCTCAAATAAACTGACCAAGGTGTTTACACCCGTAAGGAAACCAATTACACAACTGGCCCCCTAAATGTACTTATTGGGCCGCAACACCCAGAATAGACTTTCCCAGGAAGGCTGAGAATGGCCACCTCCAGCCCCTCCGTGCTCTGTGCCCACAGATGTCTCAAAGGCAGTGCACATAGATGTATCTGAGGCAGGATTGAGGAGGTCCTCAAAGTATTCCTTCCACCTCCGGGTGATGTCCCCAGGTGAGGTCAACAGCACCCCTTCTCCACTATAAATAGCAGGAACTTACGTTTTCCTTTTCTATGGCCTCACTGCATGCCTGGGTTTTTGCTTCTGCAACTGTCAGAGCCGCGTTCCGCCTGGCCTGCCGGTACCTGTCAGCTGCCTCCAGAGACCCCCGGGCTAATTATTCTCAGAAGGCTTCCTTCTTCAGCTTGACAGCACCCCTCACCTCTGGTGTCCACTATCAGATACAAGGGTTACTGCCACGACTGTCACCGACTACCCTGCAGCCACAGCTCTCTACAGCCGCTTCCACAATAGAGGTCCAGAACAGTCCATTTAGACTCAATGTCCCCAACCTCCCCCGATATGCAGTTCGAATTCTGCCGGAGGTGCACGTTAAAGCTCCGGAAAACATGAGCCTCTGCCAGACATTCCCAGGAGACCCTCACTATGCGCTTGGGCCTACCAGGTCTGACCGGCTTTCTTCCCTGCCACCTGAGCCAACTCACCACCAGGTGGTGATCAGTTGACAGCTCTGCCCCTCTCTTCACCCAAGTGTCCAGAAAGACAGAAGGCCACAGATCAGATGATACAATTATGAAATCAATCATTGACCTGTAGCCCCGGGCATGTTCATACTATGTCCACTTATGGACACCCTTATGCTCAAACATGGTGTTCGTTATGGACAAACCATGCATTTCACAGAAGTCCAACAACAGAACACCACTTGGGTTCAGATCAGGGAGGCCGTTCCTCCCAATCACCCCCCTCCAGGCCATACTGTCATTGCCCACATGAGCGTTGAAGTCCCCCATCCAAACGATGGAATCCCCTCGTGTCGCACTAACCAGCACACCACTCAGGGAGTCCAAGAAGGCTGGGTACTCTGAACTGTCATTCGGCACATAAATGCAGATGATAGTCAGAGACCTATCCATGACCCGAAGCTACAGGGAGACAACCCTCTCATTCACCGAGGTAAACTCCGTTGTTAATGCACCAAGCTCAAAAAACAGTGGGCATGCATCCTATAGCTATGGCAGACAGTGGAACAGCTGAAATAAACCACTAACAAATCCATCAAATCATCATTTTCCAGGACTAAAAGTATGAAGATTTTTGACCATTTCATTGACAAAAGACTATTGTCTGCATGCTACGTATTTCTTTTAGAACATAAATATGATATGGATCGTTACAGAATTCTGCAGAATCGTGTTCAGGTTTCTTTCTTCCTTTTTTTTTCTTTTGAAAAGCTAGTAATTCTAAGCTCCAAAGAAGACAGCCTATGGAGAATGCACAGCACATTTCCACTTTATTAAAAGTGGATACAATAGGTTCAATGACAGCTGTCCATGTAAAATGATTCAAAAACAACAGTGGCAGTACAACTGAGATTCTCACATTACCTGTCTCCCTACAACCTTTTCTGGAACCATTAGGAATTGCAAGGTGATATCCTTCCCAAGCCTGAACCTTAACAAGCATGTAAGTGATGGAAATGTGTACTTTATGTGTGTTTGTGGAATAATGTTTTTCAACATTATTTGATTTATAAATAATGAATATACTTTTTAATAGGGGTGTAAATATGCATTGATCCATCATGATGAATTAAAATGACAAGTCCATGCATCGATCTGTAAAATCACAATTGATTTTCAGCAGTAAAAACAAAGATACTGCTACTTTAGGGTTGCTCGCTACTTGCTGCAGGCAGATACATAAAGCAGCAGTACCAACATGCAAATTTCTGAAATGTAGAATGACAGGGTAAAGCTCTTAAAGGAATCATAAAGGAAGTACTACTTGATGATTATTTGGTTATGGTGTTCTTTTTTGTAGTGCAGAGTGGTCTACAAATAAGGTTTCTAATGAGATCACGGAGATCACATCACGGAGAAGTTCATGGCTCTGCAAAGGATTTTGGATGGCGGAGACCAGCGTGGACATTAGAGGAGCTGCGAAATTACAGCTTTTCGACCGAAACCCAAACAACCCAATTATCTACTTTTGGCTCCCCCTAATCAGCGCAGGCCTTGGCCAAGGCTGCTGCTGTCTTCAACAATCCCCCCAGAAGAACAAGGCAGTGAGACTCTCTTGCATTCCTCTCCCCCGACCCCAAGGACACCCTCCCCCCCATCCCACGCCTTCGCGGCTTCATTCCCCCAGCATGGGCAGGCGTCCCTGTTGA
>JAODKF010000138.1:28448273-28479955 GCA_026779585.1 Mormyrus proboscirostris | reverse complement strand
CGAAATGAATTTCCTCCACAGGGTGGATGAGCTCTCCCTTAGAGATAGGGTGAGGAGCTTAGTCATTCGGGAGAGACTCAGAGTAGAGCCGCTGCTCCTCTGCATTGAGAAGAACCAGATGAGGTGGCTTGGGCATCTGCTTAGGATGCCTCCTGGACGCTTCCCTGGTGAGGTGTTCCGGGCATGTCTCACTGGGAGGAGGCCCTGGGGAAGACCCAGGACACGCTGGAGGGACTATGTCTCTCGGCTGGCCTGGGAACACCTCGGGACTCCCCCAGAGGAGCTGGAAGAAGTGGTTGGGGAGAGGGAGGTCTGGGTTTCCCTGCTGAGACTGCTGCCCCCGCGACCCAACCTCGGATAAGCGGAAGTTGATGGATGGATTAATTGGGTAAACAATTAATCGAATCAAATTGTATTAAAAATTAAAGATTTCCAGTGCATTATTCCCACAATAATTGTAATCAAATCTAATCATAGATTTGCCAACAATTTACACCCCTACTTTTTATTGCTACAAATATTTATATGGATCATTATTAATCACTCTACACTACTGTCATTTATTACTGTGTTTGCATTACTGGTGTTAAAACAAGTATTAGAATGTTAGATTGTGCTGAGCCAAAGGTTAAGCCGAAAGATTGATTACTGATCAACTGTTGGACTGGCCTACGTTTTGATCTGAATCATCCCTGAAACTAGATTCCATTTGTAAATATCATGCCAGTACTTGTCTAGTTTTCTTTTGTTTGTTGTGAGCAGAGTTGGGACACATGAAGCCAACAATTAATCATCAATCACACCTAAAAATCCTGCAGGCTGGCTCTCTCTCTCTGTCTCAGTCTCTCTCTCTCTCCCTCTCTCTCTCTCTCATGCTGGATTCAATACCTAAACACCTACAATAGCATGGTCCTTTGACTGACCCTAACCAGACTGACAGGGTCGCTCAGCATAATTTGTTCACACTTCATACAGGCAGAGCATGTTCTTAAAGACATGACATTGTATTTGCTGACAAACACTGAATAAGTTGACATTTAGGTGAGAAAAATGTATATGGAGGAGATATTTAGGAAGTAGAGGCCTGTGGTGTGCATGTGATCCCCGATACAAGCTCATAAGCTCACATTCATCTGGGACAAACAGGGTATTCTTCCTGTCTGACCATCCATCATCATAAGGGTTTTGTGCACCTCTCCCAACCTGTGGGGCACTGCCAGCATTGACCGCCCTGGTGCCCAAGTAACTTTTTACCCTGTGCCAGGGCTCAGCCAGGCCTTTGGATCACACAGAGAAGGGATTTATTCCAATCAGATATGGACTAGATGACACTGCATCTGCCTGGCATCTTCCATAGTCACCAAAATACCATGGACAAAATATATCAAACAGCAAAGAATATTGATATTGCATATTTAAACCAAACTTAATATTCACAATTTCAACACATTTATTAATACATCCCCTCCGGAGTTTCTGCAACTTCACGTGGCACACCTGCTACTTCACATTCAAAACCAAGCATGTGTGCCCACACACATACATACACAAACTGGCTACATAACTTCTATAGGCTATAGAACAGACATGTTTTCACTCATTTGCACACCTATAACCCTGAGCTACAGGAGAAAGCTGAGCCTTCCAGAGAACTCAAAGCACAGGCAAACTCAACATATACGGAATCTGTAGGATAACAAAAGGAAACCAAATCTTGGCCTTTTCATTCGGTCCATCTTATGCACAAACATGTAAGTAACTCACCTACCATTCTGTCTTAGTCTCTTCCTTGTTTTCTTTCCAGAACTCTCTGAGCGCTGCTCTGTGCTCCAGTAGTCACTGTTTGTAATCTAACAGAAGATGGTGTAGCTTGAGGATGTGTGTGTGTGTGTGTGTGTGTGTGTGTGTGTGTGTCGTGGGGGTGGAGAGAAAGACCAGAAAAAGAACAGAAGAAATCTGATACCTCCAGTGGTCCTTAGACAATCTTTTCCTTTCTCACTCTTTACAGTCTGTTAGACACAAGCTCTAGGAAGGAAAACTTGTACAATTTGGTTTGTCCAAAATCAAGACAACTAAAGAGTATGTTATGCCCTCCAGATATCCATAGATTTCACTATAAGTACTTTAAAAACAGTTCCTGTAGGTCACAACCTGTCGGTCATGTTTTGATGCCAACACTAGATCCTCTGGTATCATCTTGTTCTTTATTCACTCTCAAACAAAGCTTACAGCTAATTGCCAAGAAAGACAATATAAAATCAATAAAGCAACTAGTTTAAATGGGCTGTAGTAGAAACAAAGAAATTTTAGAAACACATTTTAAAGCAAATAATTTACAAGAAGTGATAATATTTTGAAGTATTATTATCAACCCCCACCACTTTTTTCCACTATCTCGCTCTCTTAACACAGTCCCCTGAGGCCAAAAAAAACTTATGTTTTGCAATACACACCAAGTCAAGGTTACACAGTATACTGTGCTACACTGCTCAGGACACTGTTGCTCCAAAACAAGATTAACTCTTCAAAGTTAAGGGATGATTTTGCAACCATATACTTTTGGTGCACCAGCCTGCACATACCTTTCTCTTACAATGTGTGTTGCAATGATCAATTAAATAGTGGAGGGATTATCCAAAACCACGGCTGCATTTTTTTTCTAATTTCTATATAAAAAAGCCATATTACGCCAAGCTAATTATTGCTTAAAGACAGAACATACAAAACAATAAAACATTAGTAATGTATTAGGCAGGGGAATGCAATTGCTCTTTTACTTACAGATTGTTTCCAATTGCCAGGAAAATGGCATATATTAAATGATCCAATTTTGTCTGCTCTTGTGCATAACTGTTAGACTAATAATAGACTGTATTTACTGTTTCTCAGACATTTCGGTTTAGTCTGCATTGTCAACAGTCAAACAGTTGACGACTGTCAAAATCACAAAAATAAACATAGACATTAAGCTTGGCCCATCAGTGTGATTTATCAGAATCATTGAATCCCTGATTTATTAGCCAAGAAAATTTCAGTTTCAAGCAGTAGTTACACAGTACACATTTCACTCTTAGGAAAAAATCATAATTCTACCCGTATCAATCAGAGCACTTAATTTCATTTCACTGATTAAAGATGTAATCCCTCAGTTAAGATCCACTGAGACATAATTGACAGGTGCATGTTTGTAACATACTACTTGACTTATTTTTATGTTACTTTGGACAAATGCATCTGCTAAATAAAAGTAAATGCACTGCTGTATTGCGATTCATGCTTTAACCCTTGGCCCATCAATTGGCCCAACTTATCATCGATACATTTGCATACATTACATGATCGCCATATATCCCATCACTAAGATAAGGCTTCAATAATTACTGGCTTTTGTGATTTGATAAGACTGCTTTCTGCTTTCCTGAAATCATTACATAATGGAAACCATTAGGGTCCTTCCTTGGTTTATGATGTTTTAAAATATGACACAAATTTTGTTGACTTTCTGTTTCTGCATGGACACTGTTTTTATATCAGACTGGGATTAAATGCAAAATACTTTAGGAAATGTATACAAGTAGAGTCCACTTGTTCTGAAAGATGCTGCTGGTCAAACCTCTAAAACTGAGTAGGTATCCGTCATTCTTATGTTTTCTTTTCTAATTATGTTTCTTACATACAGTATATATTCAGTCGTCCGAACCTGGTCAAGACAATGTTTTGCTTACCCAGTCTGAAGAAAACAGAAGATATCATTTTTTTAGTCCCTAGGACAGTAGCTAGGCTACAGGCTGGCACAGAGCCAGACTGGGAGGCTTGTTTAGAGTGGAAATCCAGGGGACCCAGCATGGGGGACTGTATGAAACATTGCTGCTTCGAAACGAGGTAGAGGTTTGTATTTATTTTGAAGGGATGATCCTGTAATATACTGTACAACACCAAATATCAACTGCAAATAATATTGTATCTGTATGCCTTTAATGTAAGTAACAATACTATTTGTATGGTGAGTTGGGAGGTTATGTCTTGTTTTCCAATTAAACGCTACATAATTAATTTGACAGGTGTGTCACTGAATCAATAATAGGACTCATTATCCAGCCACTTAACTTGACAATGGGCCAGTCATCTGGGTACCAAGAGTGTTCGTTCATTTTCCTCAACGTAATGGCAAGTGGACATTTTTTATAAGTAGAAGCTTTATACAGTAATAAAAGAATTGTAATTTATCACAGTATGTGAAATTAATTATTTATTTGGTAAGCAGCCATATTTTGCTGGCTTCTGTGACTAGCTGTATGTTTGTTAACATTACCAGACCCTAGCTGAAACAGTCAATAATTACAGAACATTTTTAGCATCTCCTTTAAGGGCTTTCCCCCCTATTTAGCTAAACTGTACATGGGACTTAATTTATCCACAAACAATTTTGATACAATATCACACTGTGCTGTGGGGTCACGACATGGAAGATGTCTGGATTGATACTGAATATTTCATTCTTAGAATTAATTCTAATGTAAATTTTTGTATTTGTTTTTTAGCCTGGTAATTTACTTGTCCATATTATTACAGTCAGCACAACATGAGCGACTGAGGTACTACTAGGCATGGCCACCCATAATGGGGGAGAAATGGGAAGACTACAGAAATGTAATGATCAATTCTAAGTCTTTCCCCCCCACCGGAATATTTCATTGTCAGTACCCCACTTTCAAATCTATGCTACCACTCATTCCCTTTGCAAACTGAGACACAGAGCAGGAAAGACAGCTAATTTGTTTTACCATCTGATTATTTGAAGGTCTTGTCGAAATGGTACACCAGGCCACTGGGAAATCTCCCAGTACTCCCGATGGCCAGTTCAGGCCTGGGCTGGCACAATAACACCCACCCCTATTCCATATTACCATGAGCATTCTCTGGCTTTTCTGCTTCATGTTTTTTCATACACATTTCTCATGGACATTAACTCTGATTTGCAGTAACATTTTGAAAGGTTGAGAACAGAGCATCTCTACATTTTCTAAAGAAAGCAAAAATTCTCCCTTTATGATTCTTGTGAATTCTTTATTTTACAGCATTTCTATCTTCTGCCATGTCCTTTGTTTTAGAAAATTAGCATTTACCTCCTGGTTTCCTTTCCTACACATTTAATTAGTCATTAATAGCACAGCTCTTTCAGACTGGTAATTTGTTTTTGTTGTCATTAATGCAGAATTATTATTATTATTATTATTATTATTATTATTATTATTGTTGTTGTTGTTAAATGCAATATTGCACATCGGATAATGTAACAAAAAATCAGGTTCTCTCTTGGTTGATCATTGAACTCATGGAAGAACAAAGAAACACACTGACACAGACACACGTGTGCGTGTGTGTGTGTGTGTGTGTGTGTGTGGATTATGTATATATTACACACTATACCTATACATTGTGTGGACCAAAAATCCCCATAATCTGATAAAAATCTGTTATTTTGAAGTTGTGGGGATTCTTTTTTTTGTTCCTCACAAGGGGAAGATAAATTTTATGAAAATCTGTGCTACAGACAAAAAAAAAATAGAAAATTCAAGTCTTGCATTTTTTGGTTTAAGGCTTACTTATAGTAGGATCATCTTTAGAAGCATTAATTGAGCATTAAACATTAATCAATTAATTGTGTGTTTAAATCATTCAGATCCATCACAATTGTCATGACTTCCCATTGCATAATATTTGTAGATGTATAGGATGAAGGAACAGTGATTATCCCATTGACTGGCAAGGGCCACTAGTGGGATACTGTTCCTCAAACCTTCATTTCCCCACCCAAGCTTACAATTACATTCGAAACTCCAAATTGTACTGATGCAAATTTGGTTGAGACCACAAGGTGGTTAACTTCCTTTGCATTCATCAATGTCCTCACAACTACTAATTCCATTTCCCATTAGTCCTGCAGAGTAGTGACATTGTTCTTGTCCAATGGAAGTCTTTGAACATATGGAATTTGCATGACATATCACATTGTGGTTCTTGTACTGGAGGTATGATGTTCCATTGTCATGCACCATGCATCTGCTTGCCATGTCGCTGCAGTCTGCAAGTGCAAAGCATACCGTGAGTAGGAAAATCTGCATGGGCCCCTCGATTATTTCTCCACTGTGTCATGATGTGATGCGATGAAAACCTGAAAAACATCAAGTGCGGCATTCATTCTTAAGTCAGGTTAGCACCTCATCTTACATTCTGATACAGTTTGTATTAGTCATCATGGAACCACATCATTACTGGTACATTCCTATCTTTGATTATAAGCTTTATTGCTCACCCCACAGGTGTTCACAGTTTCATGTAGCCCTGTCCAATTTACATCCCATAGCCATTTCTGGAAGCAAGGTTTGACCAGCACTTGTTCCCCTTTTTTCATTTGGCAATGTTGCATTTTACATCATCCTATTGTTTTTGTTTCCCTAATAGGTATGTCCCCTGGTATGTTTTTCAGATAGAATATTGCGTTCCAGAATGCTCTGGACATTTTCTGAGATGTTCTGCCCAAACTTGGATGAGTTTTGAATGATTTAGCTGTGTTTGGGTGACTGTGGCTCCTATGTCTACTAGCCAGCTGTCACAGTAGCCTCTAAGTGTAATTTCAAAACTAAGTCTTCCAAACACATCACCCAATTTTTTTAACAGAGATCAGGTACTCCTGTGGCTTCAAATAAGAATTCTCCTTATACTTAAAGCATAAATCCTTCTGAGTAACATGCTGATGTGCTATCATTTCCTTGATTTTATGTAATAATTTGTTCATACCATTGTAAGTCATAGCTCATACTTATGGGATTGGTTCCTTCTTACATCTAGATTCCCCATCTCTCTGTATCCTTCGCCTATATCCTGCTGCTGCTGCACCCATCAATCATTCTTAAAATGACATTCTTTCCACAATTGTGACAAACATCTTTTCTAGCCTATCTTCCTTAGTGACTACTGCTGTAACCTTTTTCTGATTTCATAAAGGACTATCTATGCTCTCGTACCAGCTACTGAGATTTCACATGTATTCAAAGGCCAAAGTACCTTATTTTCGCTTCAAATTCAACATTAGAAGCATCCTTTATTATTGGATCATGACCAATGCAAGGAACACCACGTCATTCTTTTTGTGGGTTTGGAATTCATTTAGGCCACAGGGTTTTACCCTCTCTCTGGCTTAGTCTCCAGAATTCTCCTCCAGTTTGCCTGTGGATTGCCAGTCATGGTTAATAATGCAGCACCTCTCTGCTGTGTATTTGCCCATAGACCATTGACAGCCATCTTGAAATTGCCTGGGAGCAATTGTACTATGCCTGCAGGTATGGTTAACTGAATTATTCGATAGCAATCTTGGTCATCTAGACCAATGTTTCCCAACCCAGTCCTCAGGGAACCCCGGACAGTCCATGTTTTTGCTTCCTCTCAGCTCCCAGCGCACCTGTACTAGGTATTCGGTGTTTCTGATTAGCTGGGAGCTGAGAGGGAGCAAAAACATGAATAGTCTGGGGTTCCCAGAGGACTGGGTTGGGAAACACTGATCTAGACCATTTGCTCTGGCTTGTCTCTGCAACTGAGCTAAGTATGAGCGAGGATGAGATACACCATTCCATTTACCCACATTAGCACACAAATTTCCCAGTTCAGACAACCAGTGGAATATGCTCACAAACCTCCTCATATTCATACTGTGCAGTGACGGGCTGATAATCAACCTCTGCAGCTGTACTTCTGTATGTCCTATGCTCTCTGTATGTCACATTAGTCGCCTCATCTGAAGCATCACCATCATATTCAGAATTCTTTGGCAGTCTACTGCCCAAAGCTCCAACATGCCTTTTAACCTGTTCCAACTTGCTCTCTAGAGCAGTATCATTATCCCTGGCATACTTTTTAAGTACTTCTGTGTTTTTAACACTTTGAGACCAATGTGCCTCATAAACATTTTGACACTTGATTCTGAGGAGTGCATTAGCTTCCTTAGTCTCTTCCAGGCCCTGCCTAAGAGAAGCTACCAGTTGCCTCCGTTAAATATTATTTTCACAGGTGGCCAATGCTCTGCTCAACTAGGAGTTGTCTTGTTTGAGACCTGCAATCATATCCCTAAGTACATCAGTTGCATTTTTATACAGAGCACACACAGACTGCAAACTTGCCAGTCTGCACTTAAGTTCTTGCTGTCCTTCCAGTAAGGAGTGTAACATGCTAGATGTTAGCATGCTTCTGCTTTTTCTTGGAATATTTCATGTTCCTTTCCTTTCATGCTTTCCCTTCATTCCTCCTCTATAGCCACTTATTAGTTATCTGTGAGAGATCCATAAGATATTTTGCAACATATTCAATGGCCCACTCCATCATTGTAGGTTCTGAGTATAAATGTAAACTCTCACAGAGTAAAAACTTACACAATAATGCCCTATAAGGGGCAGCATGTGGCTCAGTGGGCTAAGCCTGTGTACCATAATCTGAAATTCGCAGGTTCAGCCTCAGCATGTCTGCGGGTCCTTGAGCAAGACCCTTAACCCCCAGCTCCCTGGGCGCCCCAATGGGTGGCAGCCCTTTGCGGACAGCTTGCTCTACAATGAGCAAGTTGAGGGAGGCGTGAAAAAGAATTTCCCCAATAAAGGAATTTCCCCACGGGGATCAATAAAGTTGTGATTATTATTATTATTACAGTGGTGGTTTATCTCAAGGACATAGGGTTAAAATGTGGGAAATAAACTGATCAAATCAGGGGGATTTTCATGCCTTAGTTTTAAATTATTCCATATTTCCTATATTATTTGCTGTTCATCTCAACATCTGATATTGTAAACCACTTATACTCACATGTGTGGTTCCTTCTGGATTCTTCAGTCCACAGAAGAAGGTAGTATCTCTGGAATAAAGTTTCTGGTCAGTCTCCTTTTTTAAGTAAAGAAATCTTCTCTCTTCTTGAGGAAAATATCAGGCAAAAAAATCCCAGCTCACTCTTCCAGTTTTTATCCCCTTTGCCTGCCTGGTTCACCAATAAGATGTAAGAAATGCACTTACAGAGTCTCATTTAATCAAAATGATGGCTTGTTGAACAGTAAAAATAATATAATGTTATGCACATACACCAGACAATGAAAGGCAGCTCAAATATAATTTAAGGATAATTCTTTTTCCCCCTTTATACCCCAAAAGACCCTCCCCAACAATATACTGTGTGTAGGTATTGTGAGTGAATTTGCATAGAAAGGGTTACCTTATTGGAAGGTGAGGAGGGCAATGATGGGGTGGGACAGAATGCAGGGCCGCTTTTAAGGTTCTGTAGATGTCGGTGCAAGAATTTGTCATAGGCGGGCTGACCATTTTGAACCGTCCGAATCTTTAGCTAAACAACTATCAACTCGCTGCAGGGGCCCGTGGTGCATTGCACCGATTGCACCTGTGTTAAAAGAGGCCCTGACATAATGGAGACTTTCTGATGTCGTAATTGAACCGTAGTTCAATTACTTCCTTATCACCCTAGTGGTGCTGACTGGAACCCCCATTCTTTCCCCGACTTCTCTTATGATCACAAATTGCTAACACTGTCTGCATCTTTACTACTTTTCCTTACACTCACACAAAACAGTTCAGAGACTCACCTTAGCAGAGATTACAGACCAATATATTACAGTTTTATGTAGCTGAGTAAACCCATGTTCTTACATTTTCAGGAAGTAAGCTATACAAATCCATAAATTGTTTCTGTTGTTAAAGTATACATACTGCAGTGTTTCTTGTGTAGACATGTTTCTATTTTTGAGATATTGTATTTTTTGTTTTTGAGACATTTTTAAAGCACTTTGTACAATTTTTTCAACATATTCTGTTGTTAAAATGGAAACAATCATGTTTTTGAATTCAAATAAATTCCACTAAAATCAGCTTATGGTTCACTGTCAAAATCTAAACTTACGACGGTCTGTTCTTGTTCGCTTGTTTGCCTAAGTCATTGTTTTTAATTTCTTCAAAATATGCTACACTACGAGATGAAAATGAATATGACTGTCTCAGAGAGTGCATGCAGAACTCTTGCAAAAACAGTGGTATTAAAATTCAGAATTAATAAACCACAAATTTATTAGACAACAGATAAATCATAACCAATTATATTGCTGATAAACAATATTTAAAATAGATTTATCTATATACTTCATATATTAGCAATATTCAACAATGCTGACTCATCCCTATTTAATTTGATTTCATTTAAGCCATCTTTACAAACATCAAAAGGCAGCTTAGATGGTCCTATGATTGGATGGCATGTTGGCCAGATGTGTGAGAGATGCACGTTAAAGGAAATTTGACAGCTCTGCTTTTTCTCCTGCAATACTAATCAGGCAGCAATAAGCAGCAGCTCTCCCTGTTCTCGCTCCTGGTAAGCAGTCATGCTAATGAGAAAAGCCTTTGGCTCAGAAAAATTATGGCAGAGTACTCAATAATCTAGTTCCTCCAGACTGACCCCACCATTACTTATTATTGAGGTTCCCAGTTCCATCGAGCCACCACCCTTCTCCAATGCTATTTAGATAAGATTTGACCTCAAATAGAGATTGTATTAGTAATAATTCACATTATACTAGGAAACCTTGAAAAATGGAGGGTAGGCAGGAAAAAATTGTTTTGTCACTGAGAATAGGATAGAGGAGTAACAAAGGCAAAAATGCTTGAAAAATGGCTGTCCCACCTTTTTTCGATAAAAAACACAAGGTAATCAAGAATATGGTGGCACCCCCCTCCCCCCCCATTTAAAATAAGCAAATGATTTTCATATCAAGTTAAATGGCAAATGAAGGTGACAGGTACAGGAATTACTATGCATACATCTTATGCATAATATATTAGTTAACATAATTAAATATCAAGATATCAGCATTGATCTGATGTGACAATCTTGGCCAATATTAAAAGTCTGTCAATGTTCAAAATTAGCAGGACCAGAGCTAAATAGTTAACTACTACAGTAACTGAGATGATTACATTGGACAATGATCCCTTTTTCATAGAGGAGAACTAAGGATTTTATTACCTCATTCACAACTTAGAAGTACGGCTGTCATTTTCAATCTGAAGATACAAGGGACGCTTGCTTAATTCGGTAAAAATATTGCACATTTATTGGTTTTATAACAAAAAACACAACTTTATAATTTTTTTTTACAGAAATATGTATAAGATGACAAACAGCCAATCATTTTAAGTAAAACGTACATTTTAAGTATTAATACATTGAAACCCAAATTACAATTCTAAAAGTGCTGTTCTGAGTTAAAAAGTTAATTGACAAGCAGTCTGATTGGGTGCTTTTTAATTAGTAATACCTTTGCAATAACATAAAACAACAAACATTTGTATTTAGTATGCCTTTGGAAGCCAATGACTACAATTGCAATTAATTAAAAAATGTCAAGAACAGAACTAAATGAGAATGTCAAAAAACATGATACTTAAAATGTCTGTGTGGAAGATATGTGCAGATATGTTACTCTGTCCCTGTTATTGGACCATCGTTATTAAACCAACAAATTTGCAGCATTTTTACAGACTTAAGCAAACATCCCAAGATTTTATGTGAACGGTATCTGTGCACCTAATTTGATTTTTATTCTTTCACAAGCAAAGCAAGCTGATTTTAGTACTTGTAACTTGTAAGACTGACAACCTGAACTCTTTATGATGCTCAAAACCTCTGCAAGCTGGTTACCCCTACCAAAGTTCAGAACAATTGCTTATCTTAACATTAAATTGTTTCATACTGCTAATCAGCAAAGTGGGTAAGCCCCTTATAAGCTTCTAGCATTAACATTGGCTATATTGTACATTAACAAAACAGAAGTGAATAGTGTTTGAATGTCTGATAAAAGTTTGTTACACCAGAAGCATATTTACTCACATACTAAACACACCACAGATCACTGTACTCCATAAATACTGGATTTTGAAAAGAGTCATTGTCATAAAAACCAAATTTGTGTTAAGAAAAGGATTACCAGTTATAGTGCAGGACATTAGATAAGGGTTAACATTCACAGGACTGACACAAAAAACAACACACTACAAAAACCGCACACTGAATACATTAGGAATTAATTCCATACAACATACCTGCAAGAGGTACGAACATAAAACACACTTCAGCCCTTCTGTACGTCACAGTCGCAGTTAAGCAGCATTACCAGGAAGCTCTGCTTTTCTAAAAGCATACCTTGTAAAAGCAGAACCTTAATATGACTCGGCTTGGTGATAAATCCATTTGTCAGCTAAGACACATGGCCACAGCAGTGGAATTGAAGTCCGCTCTAGACACCTAGATAGCTAGCTTCATACAGGTTCAAACCTGCTAAGGCTCACTGGTTTAGCTTGTCCCAAATCAGTGACTTCGCTACAGGAAATCCTTCATTCATAGAATTCACTAAGAAATTGAGCTACTTTGTGTGCTTTAATGCTTGGTGCAGCCACACCTCATCTCTCACAAACTAGTCTTACAGCTAAACAACATCTTCAGTTTCACCTCCCAGGACTTCTTATTTTTCCATGCCTCCATTTTTTGGCCTCACACTCCTCTGTCCTTCTAAATTCCTCAAACATTTTCCTATCAATGATTCTTAATGCGTCACCCATTTTGCTTTTTTGCACACACCTTCTTTGTCACCTTGTTGTGCTTTAGTCACATTTTTTAGTGGTTCATGATTTGATAAAACAGGGTTTAGCAATATGGTATATGTTTTGGATGAGCAAGTTTTATTCATTCTAGACACTTGGGAACATTAGAGCAACACAGCAAAATTTGTTTACAAGGCAGCAGCTCTCCTTTTATCTTTGAGAAAAGATTATACATACTGATCATAACACAGCCTCCAATCAAAGAGAAACCTACCTAAACCCCAACAGCAAATCAAGAAGGCGAACAAGACAAATCAGAGACATTCTGAAAGTAACAAATGAATCAGGGTAACTTTTGACAGTTGCAAAGATACATTCCAAAGTGTGAAACAAGCACACTACTCACATGTTCTGACAAGGAACATACCGGAAGTAATGCTAAAAAACCTGTCCTTCTGGCCCTGTTCCTTTTTTCTCCCATGCTCAAAAGATCAAGAATACAGAACTATATTATACTGTTTGGATTTATTTCTCCGTTTGACCCCATGGCTTGACTACTGTCTGCGTAGACCAGAATGATAAGGATTAGTGTGTCTAAAGAAATAGGTGTGGTCATTTAACTGTAAATGGTACACCAAATGATACAATCAATATCATTATTGCTTTTGGTTTTCAGTGAACCCCATAAACACTAAAAATATTATTATTATTATTATTATTTTATTATTATTATTATTATTATTAGTATGCCGTCCCCAGTATTACATAAGTAGGCCAACCAGTCTTTAAATTCAAGACATGAGGGTTGAAAGGAAAATTAAATTCACTGAGATGATCCTCAGGCTGAGTCTGACTGAAGCATTGAATCAATTACCAATTATATTAACTCTACAACCAAGTCCACAATAGATAGTGAGTTCTACTTACCTACTAAAACACTATACACCGAACACATTATCCAACAATCACCATATCTTAATTTAGGATTTATTTCTAATCAGTTCTTCTAAAAGGCACCTACTTCCAGAAGGTACCAAAAGTACAGCACTTAAAGGTGTTGGTTGTCCACGGGCATAAAAACAGGTACCAGTGCCGAATGGCATCACAACGCCAGGCGGGGTATTTTGTACTGAATTTGAAAAATAGCTGTAGTATATTATAGGGCTGGACAATGTGCGAGATTAATACTAACATTGCATGTTATGCACATCCAGTTCTTACACTGCTCGTCAGCTGGATTAAGATCTGACTTTTTTTACCTTCAATTTGGTATGGATATTATAGCACAGGGAGTTTAAGTCTCGCTAAAACATTTTTACTCTGTCATAGCAATTTTTTTTTCATAGATGGTTTTGTGAGAAAAATACCCCAGTATTTATTACAAAAAAATCACAATGCAATATCTGAAAATTTTGTAATACTGTGTTGTCATAGTGTATTATACAAAATACATTTTCTTGTTATGAAATACTGATCTTGTATCAGTGCTTCTGACCAGATCGCAATTAAAGCTTGTGTCACTTCATTTGTCCACGTATTATTATTTTTTTTGTGTGTCTGTGACGTAACAGCAACAGCTTATATCTGCCAAATGCTTATTAGCATGAGGAGGCTCATGACAGTAAGATAACCTGTTACAGAAAATAAAAGCAAAGCAGAAAATACAAAATATAAATAGTGCCCTCTGCTAATTCCACCCCATACATCTCTCAGTGGAGTGCTCAACCAAGTTCCCAATATTACACACATTAAAGAAAGACATACATTTAGCATGTGCTTTTGTCCGAAGTGCCATATAAGTGAGGATGAGACAACAGGGTCACACAGTGTCCCTAAAGAAACTCAGCCTAAGGGCCTTACTCAATGGTCAGACCACTCTTGCAGACATGGTATTTGAATCAGCAGACTTCTAATCAAAAGTACTAACCCAAAGGCTACTGACAATGCTGCTGGTTTTCAGCAGCTGTGACAGATTGTCACTCAAGTAAGTGAAATGGGGGATGGGCTCATGATGAAAGGTGACCTCCTTAACATAGTCTCCCAGAAGGGATGAGTGAAGGACCCCAGCTGGGGCCGGTTCATACGAACGTTGTAACTAGCATCTGATGTTAGAGAGAGTGGCAATGGTAGGATATCATTGATAATTGCATTTTCAGTTTCAGTTAAATTACTATTCTTGGGTTATCTTTAATAAGATTATGTGAAGCCCTCTAATCATTCCTAACTTTGTGGGTGCAAGGAGGATCAAGGTGAGGTGGGTTAGGGGAACATGATTCTTACCTTTCATTCTCTTCCACACATCTATTTAATTCTTCTTAAAAGAGCAAAAGGGTTTTTTTCTCTTAAATTATGCAAAAACTATTATGGTACCAAAGTTCTAGTAATTGATCTTTCTCAGGCTAAGGGTTTTTAACTCTAGGTCGAAAATGCAACAGGTCTTCATGACACAATAAAAGGCAATATGCAAAATTTATTGGACACATTAAGATTATATTTTAAGAATGCTTAAGGCATTCCATTACAGTACTTGTTTCAAATTGCTATTTAAATTTGTTTCTCTACCTATTCTAATTATCAAATTTATAGCTCTTCACTGAGGGCTTATTATGCGATTATTCCAAGCTGTTGTGTACTAGTTTTTTGTTGGAAACACAATTAGACTAAAGAAAAACATGTTGGTAAATTTAAACAATAAAACTAGTAGAAAGGTCAACTCTTCCACTGCATTAAAATCATAATTTTTATTATGTAACCAAAACTTGCCAAGAGAGGCCCATTAGCCAAAGACAATTCTCTGGTAAGTAGGGGTGTACCTTACACAAAATTCACAGTTTGGTATAAACCTCGGTTTTGAGTTCATAGTTCCTTTCAATTTCACAAAGACAATTAAGATCAGTTGTAAACCAAAGGCAACGTATCATTCAACGTGTATGAATAACAAAACCTAAGAGACGTTTATGTGCACACTGTACAAATAAATACTACATGTAAAATAAATAAAAACATCACAAATACAACATATTTAATCATAATGAACTAAATCCTGTCTAAATCGCCATGTTCTCTGCTACTGTCACAAATCTGTAGCAATAAATCATACACCAATTGACCCCTAAAGCCACAATACATTGGTATCTTAGAACACAAACTTAATTTGTTCCAGATGGCTGGTCGAGTTGTGACTTTAAGTCGAATTAGCCCCATGACAAAAATGTAACTGAATTTAATTTGTTCCAGACCCCCAAGTGATCACTTATTTGATTACTTTTTGACCTATCTAACTAATGATAAAAAACATTGACAATCAATATAAAACTAATACACACATGAAAAAGCACACTTACAAAGGTGATAAACACAAAATAAATGACAATCCCATGCTCGGAAGCAAAAGCAGACACACATGCACCATCTTCAAGTCTCATTATAATATCTTGTTATAACTTGTTCAATAGTTATTCTCACTACTTTCCTCCTTGGTTTGCTGCTATCATTGCTCACTTTCTTAGGGGCCATGATTACTGTATCTCTAAATGTACTGTAGATAAAGTACAAAAAATTCTCACTGAACACAGGAACGCAGTTTTCGCACATCAAATTCGTTCGAGAGGTACCATGAGACAGAGTGATTCATAGGCGTAATAGTCCCAGTAGGTCAGTTTGCCTTTGTGTAAGCCTAGGATCTGTGTGGTGGTGCATTTTTTTCTCTCCCTTGTTTTTTGCAGTACTGGTCCTGATTCCTGTCCACCCCGGTGAGATCATATGTAGGCGTGGTTTTCCCTTTTAAAAGGGAGCCTGCCGAGAAGACCGATGGTGTCAACATTCTCCTACCTGGTGTCCTCCCCGTTGGTTGTTTATTGGGCTGCCCTCTGGTTCTATAGTACTGGTTCAGGAAAGTTGTGTTTTGAGATTAATACCCTTTTCCTGCTTCGTAAGGTTGTGGGGGGGAGTTAGGTTAGGCTGTGCATGCATCTACAAATCCTCACGCATGTTTGTTCCCTGTTTAAAGACAGTTTATGGGCAGATGCCAACCAATGTACTTTTGTCAGGGTTTAGGCAGCTTAGCTAGTCTAATCATTGAAATTTCAGGATTGCAAGGGATTAAGACATTTTTTTTGATCATTTCTTTTCTTTAGTGCCGCCCATTTCTCCCCTTTCCTTAAGAGGAGTAGGAAATGTACTTAGCTTTCGCATTTAGCCGCTTTAACCAGATCTTGCACTTAGCTGCTTTAGTTCAACATGTTTGAACGGTCCTGTTAATAATAAACTGTGAAAATGTTTGGTTATGTTTGTTCATCCTTGTAACATCAAGGCAGGTAAACCCGTTAATCAGTTTGCCTCAGACCTAGATCTGGGGTTGTAACACATCCCATCAGTGATGTGTCTTAATGCGTACAAGTTTTAGCAGGTCTGTTTTGTTTTGTTCTGAGTTTTTGTCACATCCCATTCATGCCACTCCTCCTGTGTGCCATGCCCCCTCATTAACCACGTGTGGAATCCCTATGTTACCAGCCGTTCCTAGTCTTGTCTGTTGTTTTCACAATAGATCCCTCGTTTCCCGATTCTGCAGCTCCTTATCCTGTTTCCCTGGTCCGTACACCTGTCTGTGTGACAGAATGATAGGATTCTCAAAGAAGACACCTGCCCTCACTGAGGAGGAATACCTCAGCTTGATTGACAAGGTGATCTACTGCCTCACACAGCCCAAGGTAAAAAAGGACCCCTTGGATCAAGCCCTCACTACTAGGTCGAGGGAGATCTTGGAGCAGATCTCCCCACTCGATAACTCGCACCTCGCGGGGGGGGGGGGCAGCTGAGGGAAGGAGTGGCAGAGACAATGTTTAGGCGGGTGCACCTGAACTGCCCATCACCCCTGCTGCGTCGGCTCTTAGAAAGAAGCGGATGGAGTGCAAAAGGGAGGGTGTGTGGGTGTGTCAGAAGCCTTTACGGGATCTGCTACTTCGTCACCAACGCCCGAGGCTCGTCTCCCTGCTGCTTTGCCTGCTCCCTGGGTGGAGATGGAGGAGTAGCTCAAATGGGATCCTATGGGGATGACCCTGACTTCCCCAGTGCCTCTCTCTGGAGTGACGCCTCCCCCTCCACTCAGATCCCGGCCAGGACTTTGTCTCTCAATGTCCCGCAGACGGAGAGGCAGACACCTGCGCAGGGGGTTCCACCCAGGCCCCTGGCTCATCTTCAGTCCCCCTGACTTTGGCTCGGCGGCTGCCAAGCCACAGCTTCTGTTCCCTCCTGCCCTCCATCAGTGTCCCCTTTGCCTCCCTCCTCCTGCAGTCCCTCTGCCTTCCTCCTCGCCCCCTTCAATGTCTACTCTGCCTCTGGCCTCACAGTCGCCGAGGGTCCATCCAGCTCCGGCCTCACAGTTGTTGGCTGCCCTTGCGGCTCCCGCCTTCTGCACGCCTGGTTTCCCTCCGGCTGCTTGGTTCCCCCCGCCCTTTGCCTCCTTGCCTCCCCCTGTGAATGGTTTAGTGCTCCCTGTATTTGCTCGCTGTCCCTCTGATTTACCTTTGTTCACCCCTGGTCCCTTCGTTATTCCAGTCGGTGTTCCCCCTGTGTCATTTCCTTTAGTGTCCCGGGGTCCTGTGTTTTCTTTTTCGGTGCCCCTGTGCCTGTCTGCATTCCCCGTGGTTTGTCAGTTGCTGTTCTGGTTGTTACCTTTGGGCTTGTTCTGTCTGTCAATCCTGTTCCCAGTGCCCTGTTGGTGTTCTTGCTTTTGTTTTCCAGGTCTTGTGTCCCTGGTCTCGTGCCTTCGCTCCCCTTAGGCTCCCCTGGTGTGCGTACCATTGGGCCACTCCTCCTGTGTGTCACGCCCCCTCATTAACTACGTGCGGAATATCTATGCTACCAGCTGTTCCTTGTCTTGTCTAATTGAGTTGCTGCATTTAAGTGTTTCTCTGTTAGTCTTTCCCCAGTCCTGTCATTGACGTTGCTACCTGTTTTGCTTGAAGATCCATATAGTTTTCACAATAAATTCCTCATTTCCTGATTCTGCAGCTCCTTGTCCTTTTTCTCTAGTCTGTGCACCCGTCTAGGTGTGACAGTTTTCAGCCAAGTTGAGGCTAGATTTTTCTCTACCGACATGATTGAGGTCCATATTGGTAGAGTTGAACGCATCTTGACTCATACAAATTTTAGCAGGAACAGTCAAGTTCCAAAATTTAAAAAAATTCAAGAGATTTGTTTGATGTCTGAGCTGGTCGAGTTAAGAGGTGTTTGAGTTCCCAGGTTTCAGTGTAAATTTTTTCCCTGGCAAAAACGCCATACATGCCATGGGAAAACTAACTTGGACAGGCAGTTTGAGAGGCGTTATCTCAAATAGATTAGCATGTCAAATGTGATTACAGAAACATATTAGCATTCATCATATCAGAGAGGTTGTCGGGGGCAATGGCTGCTGGTAGGGTCTCCCAAGGCAAAAAGGTCCCAGGTGAGGGGCTAGACAAAGAGCAATCCAAAAAAACTCTGATGAAAAGTAAACATTGCAACCCATTTTGTTTCCCTCACCCGCATTAAGGTTGCTGGGGCCCCACTCTGGAGCCAGGCCTGGGGGAGGAGCCTATTGGCGACTGCCTGGTGGCCGGGCCTTAGCCTGTGCGGCCCAGCCGGGTCCAACCTGAATGAGTTGCACGGGACTGTCTCCAGGTGGGCTAACCACCTGCAAGGGGAATATCAGGGGTTTGGTGCTACATGGATCGGGTGGCAACCAAGAGAGGCCCTGGTGGATCGATCCCCGGCTGACAAAACTGGCTTTCGGGACATGACATGTCACCTCTCAGGTGGGGAAGGAGCCTGAGCTTGTACGTGAGGTTGAGAAATACCAGCTAGATATAGTCGGGCTCACCTCAACACATAACATGGGTTCTGGAACCAATCTCTTGGAGAGGGTCTGGATGTTCTTTTCTTCTGGAGTTGCAACGAGTGAGCGACGCCGGGCTAGGGTGGGGCTACGGGTGGCCCCACAGCTTGGTTTATAAACATTGGAGTTAACCCCAGTTAATGAGAGGACTGTCTCCCTGCGCCTTCGGGTCGGGGAGAGGTGTCTGATTGTCTTCTGACTTCAACGCTCATGTAGGCAATGACAGTGTGACCTGGAGGGGGAGTGATTGGGAGGAATGGATTCTCTGATTGGAACCCGAGTGGTGTTCTGTTCTTGGACTTCTGTGCTACGCATGATTTGTCTATAATGAACACCATGTTTGAGCATAAGGATGTCCATAAGTGGATGTAGTACAAACATGCCCAGGGCTACAGGTCGATTTTATAATTATATCATCTAATCTGCGGCCTTCTGTCTTGGACACTTAGATGAAGAGACCAGAGCTGTCAACTAATCACCACCTGGTAGAGAGTTATCTCAGGTTGCAAGGGAGGTCAGCTGGTCAGACCTGACAGGCCCAAGCGCACAGTGAGAGTCTGCTGGGAAATTCTGTCAGAGGCTCCTGTTCGCTGGATCTTCTCACACCTCTGGCAGAACTCCAACTGCATACTGGGGGAGGTTGGGGACATTGAGTCTGAATGGACACTGTTCGGGTCCTCCATTGTGGAAGCGGCTGTACAGAGCTGTAACTGCAGGGTGGTCGGTGCCAGTTGTGGGGGAAACCTCTGTACCCGATGGTGGACACCAGATGTTAGGCTCCGCCAGGGCAGCTGTTTTTCATCGGTCCTGTTTATAATATTTATGGACAGTGTTTCTAGGCATAGTCAGGGTGTTGATGGTGTCCAGTTTTGAGGCCTAAGGATTGCGTTGCGGCTTTTTGTGGATAACGTGGTCCTGTTGAATTCATTTTCTGGGGACCCCCAGTGTACCCTGGGGCAGTTCGCGGCCGAGTGCAAAGCGGCAGGGATGAGGATTAGCCCCTCCAAGACTAAGACCATGGTTCTCAGACGGAAACGGGTGGATCGCCCTCTTCAGGTCAGGGAGGAGGTACTGCCTCAAGTGGAGGAGTTTAAGTATCTTGGGGTCTTGTTCACAAGTGAAAGTAGACATGATCGAGAGCTGGACAGATGGATCGGAGTGGCGTCTGCGTGGACAAGAAAAAACTGAGCCAGAAAGCAAAGCTCTCAATCTACTGGTCCATTTTCGTCCCTACCCTAACCTATGGTCATGAGCTGTGGGTAGTGACCAAAAGAATAAGATTATGGATACAGGCGGCCGAAATGAGGTTTCTCCACAGGGTGTCTGGGCTCTCCCTAAGAGATAAGGTGAGAAGTTTGGATATTTGGGGGAGTTTCAGTGTAGAACTGCTGCTTCTCCAGATCGAAAGGAGGCAGTTGAGGTGGTTTGGACATCTGCCATGGATGCCTCCTGGGTGGCTACCTGCAGAAGTTTTCCGTGTATGTTCCACAGGGAGGAGGCCCCGGGGCAGACCCAGGAAGCACTGGACGGATTATATCTCTTGGTTGGCATGGGTACACCTCAGCATCCCCCCAAAGAGCTGGTAGAGGTGGCTGGGGAGAGGGAGGTCTGGGTATCTCTCTTGAAGTTGCTACCCCCAAACCCCGGATTAGCGGATTGTAATGGATGGATGGATGGATATAATACATAAAATTTGCCATTTTTCTGGCATACAAAGATGTAGACCATGTGCTAAAGGAACCTGGCAGTGAGAAACGGGTTGAATTAAAATATATTCTTATTTAAGGATTAGACAAGGGTGAGATTGGATTGGGAATAATGACAAAAATGGAAATCACCACAATATGAGCAAAGTTCTTAAACAAAAAACAGGTAAATTGATCACATGGGAAATGATAGCCCTTGGGACTAGTATCCTACTAGTACTCCCAGGTAATGGGGGCAAAGGAAAACAGAAGACATAGCCTTTGAGAGGTAGCTAGAATACATTAATACAAATAACCTGATATACACCCCCATCTCATAAAGAATCTATAAGCAATAATAATAAATGTCACCTGTTTATAAGTGAAATCTGCTGTGTATAAAATGTGTGTGAAAATAACAAGGGAAATTAAATCGATGGCTTGACAGAGCTGACAGTGATAGAAAACAGACATTGTTTATTCTAGTGGAGGTACACTCATTTTACATAGCAACTGTTCAGTGAGAAGCCATTCACTTTTTCATGTTTTTTTTTATTAATTCACAAAAAACATGTCACTGCAAGTTGGGCATTGGTCAGACACAGCTATATTTTTCTAGTTAGTGGTAGCAAGATAATAAGAAAGACTCAAAAACATAAGTTATTTTGTGAATGCTGTTTAACTTAAGTAAAAATTTTAGCTAAGACTGTGACTTTACTGTGAAGCTCTGATCACTGTCTGACCCAAAAGTTGATGGTTTCATTACCACACATAGGAGAATACTGCAGAAGGTCCAAAGGAGATAAGTAGCCCATCAGTGCTAACGAAGAGAATGATGATGGTAGAGTTTAAGGGTTAGTATTCACCGACAAAGCTCTTTTCCTGGCAGGCGCTGCAACAGACCACCTGCTCTGCAACCAGGCCCAAGAATACTGCAATCTGTCTTAGCTGATTTAGGGTGGGGGAAGCTAAATTTTCTTTTAGTGAGAACCTAAAATATGAATTGAACAAATATGGCTTAAGAAGACTCTAGGTGAACAAAGCAAGCCAGCAAAACATTCTCTCTATCGCCGGCTTTCTCAACTGATATACCACCTTCCTTTCTCTCTGTAACTCTTTGTCCAATCTTCCTCATTCATATCCAGGGCTACTCCAGTCATTTGCTTAATGGGTTACCAAGGAAACCCAGCAGGCATCTGGGACATCGAGGAAGCTTTCCAGAAAGGTAAAGACTTAACCCTTTAAGCCTTGTTTCTTCACACCACCATACATTCAATAGCTCACATGAAGCTAAAAGGCTTTTAATTGCATTAGAGCAAAGATGCTTCAGAACAGGGTCCTTTGCATGGAATTAATCCTCACATGGAAAATAGAAGTAAAGCTGAAAGTAGAGGTAAAAAATTTGCTCAGTTTGGGATATTACTTGTCCACTTGCTATTTGCTAACTGCAACCACAAACAAAATCCTTTAATGGCTTGATCTAAAAATACCAAACTCTCCTGAAATACAGTTACCAGTTAAGCATACAAGTCAGTTAGAACTCTCCAATTAAAAAGCATGTATTTACAAAATTACATCCAAACTCTTACTATGACTTAAACCAGCATTCTGGGTCATTGGATCTTCTTGAGTTCTTAAATACCATATTGCCTGACCACCTCTTCCAGACCTAGTCCAGTCAGAGGTCATGTTTAACAGCATTTAGTGATCAGCAAATGTTGATGGCTTTGTCCAATCTTGTATACCTGTATTATGACCGCATTTTATTTGTTTTTTGAAAGTCAAGCCATATCTGATTTCCAAATCCAGCCAGAACTGTGTAGTACAAGTCAGCCATTATACAATGCCATATATGTAGTGCAAACCCTCACACATGTAACACAATAACTCCCAAAGAGATTCCAGTGATGGCTGTCACCAGTGCACCTCAATGTTATTTACTGTAAGCAGTCAGGCACATGGCCTATGGAAGAAGCCCGGTATGGCTGTAAGAAACAGTGACAGTCAAGCAATTTGCCATCACTCAGCAGGGGACCATCAACCTCTGTAATGTTAGGAAATACAAATCAATGGACCATATCAACAAAAAGAGACCACTAATGTAAATATATAGATGTATAACTTAGAAATATTTCTAGTACAGGAATATTTGAAAAAATGATTGCGCTTCCTAAGTTATTTTTGTTTCCTTATATAAATCCTTTCAACAATATGCATAATTCCAGCTCCCTCAGTACATTTCAAACTAATTTTTCTGCTTAGCATGACACTGTGTAGTTGGTCTCTACGTCACTAGGCATATCAACATTTGTGTCCCTTCTACAAGTAATACGCTGTGTGGAGTCTACAGCAGTAAAGGATTGTGTGTTTAAGGTAACATGGGGCTCTCAAGACAAGCAAATATTCAATCACTAGATGACTGCAGCCCATTGCAAAACCCCCCACCCTCACGTCTCACACAACGACTGGCCTGTTCGGTGCTCTCCCATCTTCATACACAACATGAAGCATGCATATTGCAGCAGCAGGAACAAAAATGACACAAACAGATATCCACCCAAAACAGATGCATTGAAGCCGTCATTCCCATTCATGCATCATAATACAAACACAAAGGTTCAACCTCACCGTAACCCCCTCCCTGCTTTCAGCTGCCTGTAGCCACAGACAACCTCTGATTATGATGCACATTCAGCAGTTATTTGATGGCACTATCCCTGCATCTCCTGCAAATGCTACAAACTCACCACTTACCTACCGCAAGCCGCTGACTCCAACTGAAGCGCTTGGCCGTCACAGGAGGAAGACTGGCAGTATGCAGATTTCTTTCTTGCCAGTGATACAAGCTACTGCTGGAAAAAGTAGGAGGGAGGCAGGCGTAGTGCTGGGTGTCTTTTCCAGCCCTCAGAAGGAGACAGGCACTGATGAAACAAAAGCTTGTACAACTGAGCAGGTCTAGGCAGAGATGCTATACAATAACAAGCATCCCTTCCTGGTGAGAGGGATGGATAAAGGAGGGAGTGAGACAGGGGGAGGGGGTGTGGAGCAGGCAATGATACAGAGCATGCCCAGTGAAAATCCCCATGTATAAAAAAAAATCACATAACAACATCTGATCTCTCCAAACAGACACTCATTAGGGGGCGGGAGGCAAAAAAAACCATGATGTTTAACGCTGCAGAAAAAGGAAGAGGTGACGTCAAAGCCACTATCCCTTTCATGAAAAAGACCTGCAATCCTTGACTGCCCTCCCCCAGGCATCCCAGACAGCCAATAAGATTCATAGTGATGTTTATCACAGCATAGTGGAATGGATTAACCCCTTTCCCACCAAAGAGGCTGTATCAGAAAGCCTTTATTGGCTCTTAAAGGCTCTTGTGACATAAGTCATCTTAAATGACCATGATGAAATGGACAAAAACATTTCTTGAATAATTCATCAGAGAAAGGTTTGCTGCAATGATACAATATAAGCTATATAACAACAACTGCCCATATGATCTATATGCCTAAAACATAAAATTAAATAAATGGCAACAGGAAGAGCATAGTCAGTGAGAATATCCCCCCTCCAAATTGAATTCAGTAGCAGGCGATTCCAGTGAAGAGTACAAACCCAACACCCAATTCTCTGAATGTAGTTAGAGCACAGTCACTTTACAGACAGACGGATATGCTAAGTTAAATACTCTACATTGTATTACACTAACTGGATAATGTTACTCTAAGTGGTAAGTACAGTTTACAAAATATTAAAGTCGACACCAATTAAATGTTAAAAGAAAAACTTTATCTGACATGCTTTCATACAACTTGGAATAGTTTCTACTTTCTTTAATATTGCATTGTATTATTAGACTCAGACATACATTGGCTATTCTTTGACATAATGTGAAAAATTATAGCAGCTTTGAAGCATCTTGACTGAAATCCTCCATCTGCTGTCAGACAAAACATGACATTGATATGTTTGCAAAAATTAAAAAATGAATGCCCTTCTGGTATACCTTTTGAGGACAGTTAATTATTCAGACTGAGTTACTATGAGACACTTATTTGTTTCAGGTTAGTATTGATGTTATAATGAAATTCAAATCATGATAATAAGAAGAATGATGAAATCATGCTAAATGCTCATAGCACCCCTCAGTGGTACTACAAAGCATATCCATGCATCTTCCATATCTGTTTATTTTGTACAGGCAGTGCTGAAGGGAGCCTGGAGCCTATCCAAGGAAACACAAGACAGAGTACACCCTGTTAGGTTATCAGTACTCAACAGCACAGAATAACCAAATATTGGTATCCTGTTAATTCGTCCCGTTGTTTTTCTTTCAGTTTGTACTACATCTCAACTCAAAAGGATGACTGCTTTTGATACCAAACCCTGGGTGTGAAAGGCAAGGGTATTACCAAATGAGCTACTGTACCATATCGCTCTCGACAGAGTAGTTTCTAGTTCACCATCCGTGCACCAAAATAAGGCGTTTACATCTCGCGAGAACATTACGTCATTCGCTTTTTTTTTTTGTTTTTAAAGAAAAGGCAATGCACACATATTCGGGGTGCAATATTACACGAGAGTCATCAAGGTGAAATGAAACTAAAATGACCACAACCCGCAAGTACGACGTAATATTAAAGAAAGCATCAGCACCGCGGCAAGGCACAATGGCATACGTATTTACATGTCTGGACATAAATATACCGTAGTGCGACAATGGCTGTGTTTTATGTAACTATATAGCGACCATAACAACCTACCCGAACACTCACAATCATTTTGCATCGACAGTTCCGTCCTGTTTTTGTGTTATGTTTCTAAACCAAAAGATAATTAAGTGTAGGATTAGGAAAGCAAATACGCCCAGCTCGCCAAAAAACGTTGCTTTAAAGGAGTCACTGTGCTTGTTTCGCATATTCATTTTTTAAATTATCTGGGTTTTCCTTTCATATCCACTTTATCTGGTTCCGCCAGCAAGTGTTTATTGACATGGCGTACACATCATTCAAAGCTAATACAAAAACACCGAGTAAATAGTTATTCCTGACTGGACAAATGTACCTTAGGAGCTCATTTTTATTTAACGTTTCTTTTTTTAAATACCTCAAAATTTAAAATGTAATACATTTCAAAAGCTCCTGTATGTGCTAGGTTCCAAGTTTGTAAAGTAATTTTAAAAAGAAAAAAACTGAATTAGAAAGAAAACTTCATCAATACATGTTCTTTATTGATTTATTAGTATATAGCATTTTATTTATACAGTAAATGAAGCAATAATGACTTCTTCCACAAAATCTCAAAGGATGCAGAAGCACTAGAAAAATAAAACAATTTAATGATGCAATTAAAGACGTATCACTCATATTGGTAATATCCAAACATCTAATTTCTGTTTTAAAAAAAAAAACATTTTGCTGGCTGCTACCTGCCTAAATTTATCTGCTTTCATCACATCTGTCATTTTCACAGTACAGAGAAACAAACCCTTTTAATTGTCCACATCACTGTGAAAACACCAAACTATCAAAATAACCAAAGTGAAGACTTTCTACAATAAAGATTAAATTCATAACTGGTTTAATTGCTCCTGTAACACGAAAGAGAAGTCTCTAAAGTCAAATACTCAAGATGTAAAATTTAAGAGCTTAATTGTGTTTTGCCTTTGGCCTTAAAATCAACACACAAAAAGTAATACTTTCCATTAATCAATGTCATTGATAAACCTCAGACCAATACACTTGTACTCTGTACAAGTTTAGATTGACACAGGTGTTAAACTGGTCTAAGTAGTTAAATCTCTAGGAATTGTAAGAGTTGCAAAGTTAGGGTTTGCCCAGTACTATGCTGTTATTTATTAGTAATGTTTCTATTAAATACCAATTTCCAACTCCACTTAGGTTTTACCACTACCTAGCCATATCCACAATTCCAGTGCTAGCCAACCTGAGCAAAACAATCCCCTTTGTCAATTCTCACAAGTTTCTCTAATAAATAACAAAGGAAAGGTGATTATAATACATGATATTCTCAATCGAAATAAGAGGTTATCAGGCTATTAAGTGAAATATAAAGAAAACATAGTGACAATGGTATGATGAAGGGCATTGTTAATTGCACAGTGAAGGCTGGTAACAAGGGAGACTGTCACCTATGTGAAAGTGCTGCAAAGAATTACACTAAGAGTCAGGGTCAGGCTGTACTTGAATTACAATTTAGTCCTTAGCCTTTTAGTTCTTAGCATATTTTTGTGTCTCCTGCTGCCACGACAATCCAGAGTCCAGCAATTACTAGATACTGAGACAGATAAACAACACAACAAAGGTAACAACAGCAGCAACTCAGCAGCTCTGGTGCAACCTCCGGAAGATTAACTGGCGGAAGGCAGGGGCCAGGCAGTATCCAATGACATCCTCTGTTTCCTGTACACGACGAAGGAAGCGGCAGCGATCACGGGCAAATTCTTCCCAAGGACCCCGTCGATCTTCATCACAACTGGCATAGAATTCTTCTACATCTTCCACAAACCTCACCTGGTGGGAAAAAATAGGCCTTGTCACATCAAATCACAATATTCAATAGACATTTACTGATCTGCAGTGCAAAGAAATTCTACCAGAAATTTAACGGAAAAAAAAAAAAAAAAAAAAAATCATGTAGTCACATGCTCATAAAATAAAAAATTTAAAAAATAAAAGCAACCAGGATGACACAGGGCTATAAATAGAGAAGCATTACAATTTGTCCTGCTAATCTAACTGAAGAGGTATCTGATAATCCTTATAAGATGTGTGAGCACAATAATTTGGAGTGCAGACATTTTCCTGGAGAACCAGGTATAGGAGCACCATTGCATCATCTGAATTAAAATCATGGGAGGGGGCTTGTTTCATCACATCTGCCATGATTGTATCATTACACAAAATCATGTGGATAAAAATGATTCATGACATATCACTCTTCTAAATGTTTATGAAAAATTAATTCTATTAAAAATAAATGGGAAAAAATAATTTGCATTGCATATCAAAAAATGTATCCACCCAAAACAGATACAAGGAGTGTACAACTCACATCCCTAGTCAGTAACTTACTTTAGCAGTATTTGAACTGAAGGGGACACATTTAATCTTTCAGTATTAAATCTACAACTAGACTTTTTTCTACTCATACACTTAACGTATAATAACTTTGTCACAGTTCCTATAACGTTAAAAGGTTTTTTGCTATTCAATTTTTTTTTTTTTTTCTTGGTTTTTTGTTATTCAATCCGCACCCACATATTAAGGCAGGTAATTCTGTATTAAATATATAAAAAGAACTATCTGCAATTGTTTAAATGTCATATGAATTAAAAACAGTAAAACAATGCATCACTGTGCATTCAGCTGAAAATCTTTTGAATGTTATAACTGAAAAGATTTTAAATAAAATTTTGGGACAACAGTAGCAATTTAATGTTACAGTTCATACACATTGGCAAAAATAATACATTATTGTGCTGCTGTGGGTGATAATGAACATCAGGTTGTCACCTTTTTCAGCTTGGCAGAACGTGTATTGTGGCTAGCAAGATCTTCTGAAAAACCACTGTCCAGTCGTTCCTCTGCTTCCTTCTTGTGGCTGCATGGTGAAGTGAAAGATGTATCATTAAAGCTCCAGGCTGCAGGTCGAGTCCGCAGAGGGGCCTGGAAATTGAGGAGACTGTATGGGTCTGAAACACAGTTGAAAGAGTTCCATAAGCGAAGGCTATCTGCTTTGTCCACACTGCCGGACTCATCTCCAGAATTATCCTCTTCTTTGAGGGGCTTAAGGAATGAAGAAAGGGAACTAAAGGAGCTGGGGGAAATGGAACGCTCTGCTTCCACTGATGTCACAGAAACATTCGCTTGTGTGACAGGATCCACGGCAGTCTTGAAAGGTGCAGTGAAGTTCCAAAGATTATAACAGTCCCTGCTTTGATAAAGAGAGTTCCAAAGCTTTTCCACCTCAGCATTTGCATCCTCTGCATCTTCCTCATCATCAGAATCAGAATCCTCAGAATCTGAAAAGTCAGAAGCTCCCTCACTGTCAAATCCATCGTCATCATCCCAATCGCAATCACCCTCTGACTCACTATCGCTATCCTCACTGCATGGGCTGCCCATGATGTAGGCAATTGCCTTGTTTTGGCATTTGGGTTTGGAGAAATAAGGCTGGGCTGGCACCTCCACTTCTTCTTGAACAGGCAGGTCAACCTCTTCAGACTTAGCAACAGAATCATGATCTGTTTCCCATTCAGTGAACTCTGCCATAGCTTCCTTTGGTTCCTCCTCAATTGAGCAGCCTTGTACCTCAGTTCTCCTACCAGATTCTGTACATCCCTTATTGAGGCAAAGGGATCTCATTACATGCAATCTGGTAGAGTGCTCCTCATCCAAACTTGTGTATCCATTGTCCTGATCAGGAGTCAGCACTGCTACATCACTTTGACAGGCAGCAACAGTTCTTGAGTTGACCAAACTGGCACAAACAGGTTGATAATCTAACAGCGAAATTTCTGTGCTCAGGAGACAACCTGGCATGGACATGCAGGATGCACCATTACCTGCCAGTTTTGCATGACGGAACAGTCCAGTATGTTCATTGTGTACTGATCCTTTACATTGTACAAACAGTTTTGTTGGCTTGGCAACAGAAACCAGTGTGCTGGATTTTACCTGCTGGCTGTCACTGACATTTTCTCCATAAAACCATGTGGCTGATACCTTCTCTTTCCAATCTTTAAGTTCAGATCCCCAAATTTCACCCTGCCAATTGTTTTTTGTTGCTGACAAATCTGCGGGCCAGTCATCGCTAGTTAGCATTTGTTCTGCGGTTCTCGTTTCATTCTGAGATGAAACTGCGCTGATCAGAAATTGAGAAAGAAAATGTTTCGCTGTGGCTAAATACCCACCAGCTGTTGTGTCCCTTATGACATTCAAATCCACATCAGTAGGGTTAATTCCCAATTCATGAAAAGAGTCCCCACTAATCCACCTGACAGATTCCTTAGAGGAACAATCAAAGCCAGTGGCTTCATGCTGGTAATGAAGGTAGGCGATGTGTGGATGATGTTCAGCTGTAGGAATAAATTTGCCAAGTCGCTCTAAAAAAGAGCTATCTCCGTCCGCAGATCGAGAAATGTCCTCATTAATAGATCCAAATCCGCTGTTTAACAAGGTAACTGTCTGAAGCCGTCCCGGAAAATACTTTTTAGCGAAAGACAGGGCGGGCCTAAAAACCACTGATAAAAAGCCAAACCACGAACTTTCCTGATTTTTGTGAACCAGCGACGCGATTCCAAACTCGCCGGGCGCAGTCGACTTAACGCTCTGCTTCGAACTGAGTCTATCTGAATTCATGTTTTCGAACTTTTTTTTCTCTCGTAACGAGAAATAATACGAATAAAACAACAGCAACGAAAATAATAAGTTAAATACGGACTTGATGGATTAATTATAAAAGTAACTAAATATTAGAATGCATGAGCATTTGACAAAACGGCCCTTGACTTAAAAATACATACGTAACTGCATAACAGTAGCTGATTTGCGACAAGAAAATAGCGAATTATTTAAACTATGCATTTAAAATGCCAGGTGTGCCGTTCATTCTTCCTAACATAAGTGGCTGAAAGCGCTAAGATTAGTTACGTAAGTAATTGTCCTTGTACTTTTTGGGGGGGGAGTTATATCACTCGTAAATGTAACTGATTATATTTAATTATTTAAGCCTTTGGAATGGAAATTTTCGTTCAGCAGCGCGCCTGGACGTCGATCCGGTCGGCTTGCCTGTGAGCCCACTGCACACCGTCTTCCATGATGCCTTCAACTGTGGCGGTGTCCATGTCGGTGTCCCTTCCAATACAATGATCGGACAAATTCCGGCCAGCGCTTGTGACAGTAGAAGACAGAGGCGAACGGCAAGAAATACACGAAAAAGCCACGTAGATATAAAGAGCCATCTTAATTGTTCAATGATCTCAGTCTAGCGAGCGAAAGCAGTCCAAGTTACGGTGACTAGTTTATGTGACTAACCGGCGACGAGCAATATCCGTAAATCTGGCGAAAAATACGAAGCGTTGTTAATAAATCAAAAATAACTAGCTGCTTTGATAATTTGCCGCTTTTTCGTATAGAACAACAAAACAGCACTATTCTTAGGAGGTTAATGGAGTAATCGTTATTAGTATTTTAGCGGTAATAGTCTTCCAATAATGCAGCAGATCGGACTTCCTCTTCTGCGCAGTTCAGCCCAAATCGACGTAAGGGTATTTCATCAGAAATGTAAGGGAACGTCGCAAATGAGCGCAAACATTAACCAAGGATATTAGGGATCATAGTATAATTACTAAAGAACATAAGAAATTTACAAACGAGAGGAGCCCATTCGGCCCATCAAGCTCGTTTGGGGAGAACTTAACTAATAGCTCAGAGTTGTTAAAATCTTATCTAGCTTTGAT
>JAODKF010000138.1:28434793-28448173 GCA_026779585.1 Mormyrus proboscirostris | reverse complement strand
GTGACCAAACCTGCACACAATATTCTAGGTGGGGTCTTACCAAGGAATTATATAAATGTAACATCACCTCCCTTGACAAACTCCACACACCTAGAGATATAACCCAATATTCTATTGGCCTTTTTTATTGCTTCCCCACACTAGCGAGAGTGGGACACGGAAACATCAACATGGACACTGAGATCTTTCTCGTTATCAGCTACCTTTATTTCGGTGGAACCCATAAAATATCTGTACTTTATATTTCTGCTCCCTGCACGGATTACCTTACATTTAATCTGTGTTAAATTTCATCTGCCGAATATCAGCCCAGTCGCTAATTAAATCCAGATCCTGTTGTAGCCTCTCTACTGTTAGATCAGTATCTGCTACACTACCCACCTTGGTGTCGTCTGCAAATGTAACCAGTTTACTGTATGTATTAATGTCAATTTCGTTAATGTATCATTAAAAATTATTTTGCATAAACCAAAAGCGTTTAGTAAGTTTAGTCTTGAACATTTGCTCCATCAGTATGCGCTAATGTTTGTCACATATAATACAAAAAAATAGGTACAAAATATAGAGAAATTTTTACTTAAATATATAGCTGTAGCTAGAAATATATTAATATAAATTTGGTATGACTGGGACATGGTTTAGGTTACATTTAACCTGTGTTTAATTTGTATTTAAAAGGATGAGTCGGTCAAGGGAGGAGGTCAGTTAAATTTCATCTAGTATGTATCTTTCATAGTATGCTTAACAATGGAAGCTACTATCTCCTTTACTGTCAGTGATGTATGGCTGAAAAGAAACAAACAAAAAAAAAAACATATACATCAAAACACAACAAATAAACTCCCCTGATAACAATAATTTGATAACTGAGTTTGGAATGATCTAAAAATTATTTCCCTTACCTCTCTAATGTGACAAAATCACAGTATATCATAACTTTGGTTCATGAAGTTAAGAAGACTTGACACTGTAGGTTTGTTCACATATAAGTGTAATATATTTTCCCCAAAAAACACTCTGGAATAGTCCTTAATACTCAATAATGAACATGGACATTCACTTATGTTGTGACAGTAACACAACCTTTCTTTTCGAATTTGTGGCATTGCTCATCACAATATCAATGACCTACACAGATATTGGTGTATGCCACTGTTTAATAGAAAAAAAAATTAAAAATGGTGGACATTACTATCTAGGGAAGTGGGTTTGTGCATGTAGAAGGTGAAAATCATATTTACAAGTCAAGTTTTAATTTAATTGAGGATTCAGTTTTCATGTTCTCTAATGCCATAGTCAAGCAGGTGCTGCATGAAGGGAATAATCGGTTCTTGAGCCATCAATGTCAACCAATCAGGTGTTCCAACACTTAGTTACATCTCACTTAAGAAGCTCTCTCTTAAGCAACCTTTTAAGGGATTGTTCTGGAAACACACATAGAAAAGTTTGTTTAGTAAGGTATACCTTTTCAAGTCTTCATAAGATGCTAAGTGTCATTATATCAGGAAACCCAGCCATGGTGTATGGTGATTGTGTATGTGTGCCTTGTGATTGACTTGCACCTCATCTAGGGCACTCAGCTGCTTTGCATCTTGTGCTGCCTAACTTAAGTTCCAGTACCTGCTAAGTGGATAAGCATTTAGAAGATGGATGGATGGAATGTACCCCCCAAAACTGTATTATGCCCTTGTTCATTGTACTGAAAGTTACAACAAAAATAGTTTCAAACAGAAAATCTGTATTTTTAGTTCAAGTTTATTTAGTGCAAATAATTTTACAAAAATGATCAAATTAAAAATGCACACTATACACATAAATTTATGAAGTCTTAAAAAAAACTAATGAGTTCTCATAATAAACTGCAATTATGACATCAGTATTTATGACACATCGAGTTCTGTCCATTTTGAACTTACATTTTGTCCCATTGTCATAGTTTTGTTGAATGCAATCCTCCAAACTAGCCATGCCCCTGCACTGGTTCAAAATACGTCCCTTACGCAGCACACAAAAGGAGACTCCTGTCAGTTGTGAAGAAAATGGGGAATTTGAATTCCATTTACCTTCAATTACTATCCACAAGGCAATCCACAAAATGCTTCTCTTAGAAAAAAGGTAAAGATCTATTAATAGCACTAAATTTGAAGGCATTTGAATGGTTAGACTTCTTAAATTTATGCTAGGTTCACCAAAAACCACATTTAAAAATAAACTTGCTTTGTGCACTCCGCAAACATTTCCCTTTAAAAATATTAATTTTGCTGTAAAACTTACAAAGAGACAATCACTGTATACTGAGCAAATGATTTCTAAAGGCTATTAAGTTTCACGCAGAAGAAAATAAACAAATGGACTAAGAATTAAAAGATAAATATCCCACTATATTAAACAAAAGGAGGTGCTCCAAAACACCATAGCAAATTTTTCTATGGACATAACACCTTTTTAAAAGGTGTCATTAATTATATGGGATATGGATCCAAAGACAAAACAGCTGTCAATACAGAAAGTCTCAAATGAAGGCAAAAATCGCGGGTGTAAACTGTACTTCATCAAAATTCCTTCCCTTCACCCTTTTACCTTCAGTTTCAGCTCCCCTTTCAGAAATTAGGCAATGAGCATAAAAAGTAGTATTATACACTTCAGATCTTCCTAAATGATTATGCTTGATTTGCAGAACATGATGGACCCCAGGAACTACATAGTGACATGTGAATTTGTTGGAAACAGAACACAAGGTTAAAATGAAAGACTTATTCTCCAAATGTATTTGGAAGGAAAAGCCATACTGAGCTGGACTAGTTTCCATTTCAGCCTTAATTAGAACATCACAGCATAGCAGCCTGTAAAAATCCAACAATGTTTAACAGTAAGACGGCATTACCAAAAATGAGTTTTTTTTAAGCTGGAGATAAGACTTTAAATCTGATATTAGATTCAGAACACTTGATTAAGGAATCCTTAGGAATCTTACAATAATTAAACAGTCATAGCATATTCCACAGCATGCAACTGAACAAGCAATTTAACATTTTGGAAATACTTGTCTGGATATAGGGATGCCTGTTTTCTGGTAATCTATATGAATATTTGTAGTGAACTGAAGTGGATAAGGGCACCAATTGACAGCATAGTTATATTTGTAGCTCTGACCACCTGTGGCCTATTTCCTGCATGATACACTAAAACAAATAACTACGTGGGAGAAGCAGTCTACACCAAGTAAAGTACATTATATACAGTACAGCCTCAAGACAAGATAGCACCAAGTCAAACTGCTGGATATGAAACTACCCTTCCACAGTACAAAAGTATTCACCTAATTCACAACCTGGACCACATAATAAATCGATGTACGACTGTGGCACATATGTATGTAATTTCATCTATATAATAAGGGCTCAAAATTGAGCTTAAGAAAAAAAAAACATTCAAGAAGAAATAAGATTTTCTTTGTGTTTTTAAAACCTTGTGAGATACACCGCATTAAATCAAACAGTAAGTTGCAGATGCCTGACATTCTTTTTATGCTGGTTAGGGGACACTAATGGAGGAGCCATTGCTTGGGTTATACTGAGATACATTACCTAAATTTACACACCACAGCTTTCTCGAATGCTTGAATTTCATGGCTCAGATCCATTTTCATTTCATGAACCCCTGCCAAACACCAAATAATTTTTCCTTCTTTTGATCCAGGACTCAAAGCAGTTTGGTTGGTTGTAAGCCTCACGTTTAATCCTACTTGTACACTATCCAGTGAAAACCACCTTAATCTCGGTGTTTTCAATGAACACAATTCTTCAATGCACCCCCACTGGGGGGAATAACATTACTCAGAGCAGGTAGACCTTATCATTACATTCACAAGCATGTACATCACATATGCAACATGTACTTCTTTCAAAATTACTTCACATCCATGTTTTTCTACACAGGTGCACACAGAGGCCGCTGCTCATCATCTATATCCTTTTTCTTAGCGAGTGCCATCCGAGCCCCCAGTTCCAAGCTGGTGCCAGTCCACCCAGCGCACCCCAGGCAAAAGGGCTGTCAGTGATATGAAGGCTTCCCCCAGCAGAAGGTTCTCCCAGAAGGCTCCCTCACTCAGCACTCTCAGATGAATCACCCTCTGCTGTAGATCTCCCCGTGGAATGCCATCATACACGAGCTGGAGATGGGATGAGATACAAGGCAGCGAGGGTCAGTACTTATCGCAGTCTGCATGTACAGAATCACATGTGTCTGGTCCTTAAGGTTAGCAATGAACTTGAACTATGAACACTGTTCTAACAAATAGCATGACAATCACTTACACAAGCTTTCTTTTTGTCATAATGGAAGACTTCCATAAGAGATTCCACTTTGTTCTAGAAAAATAAATCTCACCATCTCATTGTAGGTAGGATTGCATGTGCGTTTGGCAGCTTTGGTTTTTCTCTTGCTGGTTTTCTGTGGGTCTGGCAGGAGGTACAGCTTGACATAAGGGTCAGGATCTGTTCCATCCTGCAAGGGCTGCTGTGTGACAGTAGGGGAAATATAAAGTGTGGTAATCCATACGTAGCAGATTGTAGGGATAACAAAATCAGACTGAACTTTATTTAAGTACAGCCTAAGTACAATTTGTTTTGGTATAAGTGATACCACTAAAGTAAAGAAATTAAAAAAAGAACATAAGAGAAAACACTCATGGACAAGCCCACAAATGCAAACACTGCCTGAATGTGAATGCAGTCAATAGACACCCCCCCCAATTTGTACAGCACCCTTTTTTACTGTAGGTAGGGCCCCAACAATGACTTGGACCCAGGGCCCCTACCCTCCTATACTCACGCCTGCATGTAAGGCATCCGAACCCATAAAAGACTTATAATGGCATGTAAAAACTTACCAGTCCTCGGATGTGCATGACCATGATGAAAAGCTTGTTGCTCTTGTAGGAGATAGAAAGCTTCACCTCTCCCACAATTTTGCCAGCAATAGGAGCCCATGACACCTCTGCCAGGAGGAATGGCAAGAATAGCAAATTGGATGTTTCAACAACTCATTTCCTGTATTTTAAGACAATCTAAAGTTCTGGTATTCTTGTTTTAAAATTACCTGATCATGTGTTATAATGGACATTTCACTTTAGTTTTCTTTTGTTTGTAAACTTTCTTTTTTCCTTTTCACAAAAATAATTTTTCACTGCTAGGTTTCATTAACGTTAATGACCTTGAACTGAACCTCTAGGTCCTTATGGAAGGGGACAAATTGTGTGTGAAGACTGGTAAATGGTATGCAATTGTGTATAGAGAAGCAGATAGGTTTGCAGTCTCATACTGGCTGAGGGTATCAGGCTTCAGTAATATCACCTAAGATAGCACTACACCAGTAATTCATGGAACTACTTTAGCAGACAATAAGCACTGTGTTTTGCCTCCAACTCCCTATATTTCCAAACAATAATTGACTCCTTGAATTTGAGTTGTGCTATTTTGCAGTGTTTCTGTGAAAACTAATATTTCAGGAAGCTGATTTACATGACACAAGTACTGTCACTATCGATTACAGTACAGCATCACTAAATCACTGGGATACATTCTGAGAAATGTGTCGTTAGGTGATTTTGTTGCCTAACATAATAGTGTGTAAGTACACTCTACATCATAGATTGTACTTATACAAACGTAGATGGTATAACCTGCTATATTCCTAGGCTACAGTAACCTTTTTTAATAAGTAGAAAGAGTACACTCTAAAATAATGATAAAAGTACTGTTTAGTAAATACATAAACCTGTAACATTATCATTATCAAGAATTATGTGCTGTACATAATTTTATGTGCTACAGCCGACTTATATGACTGGCAGTGCAGAAAGTTTGTTTACACCAGCATGACCACAAACACGTTAGTAATGCGTTGCATTATGAAGGAATTTTTCAGCTCTATTACAGTATAGTCTTATGGGACCACCTTAGAATATGCAGTCCGTCGGTGACCAAAACTTTGTTATGCAGCCATATGCACCCATAATTTAATATTAAAAATTGAGGAATCTACCAATTACTTTGACTATTAACTAAGGACAGTGGTGTCTGCGATTCACGGACGTTGCAGTCTACAACAATTTGGTTTGCAAAAAAAATGTATTGGTTCATGCACAAAATTTAGTTGACGAACAGATTCCTTGACCAGATTCCTTTTTTTAATACTAGTGTAGCACTGTCCCAGCCTGCCCTGTGTGCAAATGTAAATGGAAGGATCACAACAGGCAACCAATGAGCACCGAACCCAAGTACACAGACGGGAAACAGATACCAAACTGCAAGATGCATTACACGTTCTAATTACATGTAAAGATCAGACCGGGCACAAACGTGTGACAACAGGGAAATGCAACCATTAACATTAACAACAACAACAACAACAACAAGGGTTAAGGACTGTTAATAAAGAGCGTGATTTCCCCAGCAAGCCAGTCTCTCTGCTCCCGTTTTAGCATAAAAACCGTAAAATTAATTAACAAAAATTATTTGCTAAGCTTGTGAACACATTAATCAAATTTCAATGCTTTCTTATGGGAAAAATTGGCTTAGTTTGCGTACAAATTGGTTCACAGCTGTTATGCCCAGCTCGTCAGATCCCTGTGTGTGCCATGCCCCCTCTTTATCCACGTGTGTTACCCTGATTGTACCCACCTGTTGCCTGTTAGTTTCTGCTTGTCCTGAGTATATCAGTCCGCGTCTTCCCCTTGTTAGGTAAATCTGTCATTGATGCTAGTCGTCGTATGCCCTGTTCATCCGTGAATAAACCCTTTAATATTCATATCCTCGCCTGCCTGCCTTTGTCCTTATCCGCGATCGCAAGGCCAAGGCGAGGACTCCCCCTGACCGAAGAAGTATACCTCGGCTTGGGGGGAGTCCTCTACTGGCTGGCCCAACCTGAGGTGAGGGAGGATCCCACAGCCTGGGCAATAGCCAGCCAAAGCCGGGACATCTTGGCCGAGATGTCCCTGGAGGAGGAAGCACACCGGGCGGAAGAGGTGCGTGAAAACCTCCGGCAGCCGCTCCAAAAAATACAGGAGAGTCCGTTAGTCGCGTCGCTCGCCGCTGAGGCAACCAACCTGCCGTACTCCCGGACATTGCGGCATCCCCACCGACAGCCGTGAGTGGCAAGAGGAGACAGCAAAAGCAGAAGGAGATGGTCCGACACTAATAGTGATCGGGGGGAATCTCTGATCGCGGTGGACGCCCCTGGTGCGTCATCCTTGCGGGCACTGAACACCAGCCTAGCCGCAGCATACGAGCCGCCGCTGGGAGCTTACCATTACCACCGGGTGGCGCGCCTGGCTATTTGAGGGGCCAGGGACATGTGGGATGCCATCCCTCGGGGCCCGCGTCCTTAAAGGAGCCACGCAAGACCGAGAAGCCCCAACCCTGGATGCGCTGGCTGAGGTACCCGACCTCTCGCCAGCTGCCGCCGCTCTGCCTGTGCCTCTCTTGCCTGCCGATGCAGCAGCGGCCGTGCCCTCGGCACCACCTGCTGCAGCCGCCACCGCACCGAAAGCAAAGCTTGCTGTCCCGCCGACGCCCGATGTTCCTGTCCCGCTGGCCTGCTGCCACCACAACATCCACAACCCCGGCTCAGCCTGCTGCTGTACCTGAGGTTTCCCCCTGGGTGCAGCAACGCCTGAGGCACCTGCTACAGCCCCGCCTCCTACTGCGGCTTCTGCTGTGCCTCCTGTTGCACCAGTGGTTCTGGTTGCGGCGCCGCCCATTGCGGCTGCTATGTCGCCCACGCCTGATGTTCTGCCAGTCTTGTCAGCGACCTTGCCCGCTGCACCGCCTGCTGCCGCAGCTGCGACGCCCGCTGCACCGCCTGATGTTGCAGCCGCGACGCCCACTGCACCGCCTGATGTTGCAGCCACGACACCCGCTGCACCACCTGATGTTGCAGCCGCTATGCCCGAGGTACTGGCGCCGCCTCCACCTGCAGCTACGCCCAAGGTTCCTGTCCTGCCTGTCCCGTTGGCTGATGCTCCGGTTCAAGTGGCCGAGGTTCCAGCACTGCCTCCTGCTCTGTCCAAGGCCCCGCCTCCGATGCCTCGTCGCTCACCTGAGGGTCCCCCCCGCTCCGACTCGTCGCTCGCCTGCAGGTCTCTCCACTCTGGCTCTTCGGTGGACGGCGCCTCCGCCTGCTGTGGCTGCGGTATCCCCTCCCTCCTTGCCTTTGATGTGGTCCCCTCCAGCTCCCTCCTCTGCCCCCTCCAGCTCCTTCCTCTGCCCTGTCATTGGCCCCTCCGGCTGCCGCCTTCCACCTGCAGGGGTTCCCTCAGGCTCCCCTTGTCCCTCCGCCCTTCTCCTTTCTGCCCCTCTGTGTCTCGTCCGTTCCCTCCTGGTCCCTTTGTCTCTCCTGTCTTTGCTCCTCGTCACTCGGTGTCTCCCTGGTTCACTCCTGGTCCTTTTGTTTCTCCGTTGTCTGTTCCCTCTGTGTCTCCCTTTCTGGTCTGTCTATCTGCGTTTCCGGTTCTGTGTCGGGTATTGTCCTGGGTTTTGCCCCTCTGCTTGTTTTGTGCTTCTGTTTTGTTTCCGGTGCCCCGTTAGTGGGTTTTGGGTTCTGTTCTGTGTTTCAGGGCCTGTTTCCCCGGTCTCGTCTCGTTCCGTCCCCTTCCCTGAGGCACGCCCGGAGTGCACGCCTTTGGGGAGGGTTCTGTTACGCCCGGCCCATCCGATCCTCGTGTGTGCCACGCCCCCTCATTACCCAGGTGTGTTACCCTGATTGTACCCACCTGTTGCCTGTTAGTTTCTGCTTGTCCTGAGTATATCAGTCCATGTCTTCCCCTTGTTTGGTAGATCTGTCATTGACGTTAGTCGTTGTATGTCCTGTTCATCCATGAATAAACCCTTTGTTCGTATCCTCACCTGCCTGCCTTCGTCCTTATCCGCGATCGCAACAACCACCACTTTCCAGGAACGGATTGTGTTCGTGAAATGCAGGCACCATTGTAGTTTATACGTCAACATATTTCTCAGTAAATATATTCATAATGGGGCTATAGAGATGAATTTTACATCAGATGTTAGTAACAACCCAAGTAATCCACACTTACAAAGAAATCAAAACAAATAAGTCCATAAATTATGTGTAAGAAATGACACAGGGAATAAGTATTGAACACATGAAGAAAAGGAGATGCAAAAGGGCATGGAAAGCCAAGAAACCTGCTGAAATCTGTCAATATCTAGAAAGCAATCCTGCCTCCCATTAGTGCAAATGAATATCAGCTGGTTTAGTCCTTATTTATGGCCTATAAAAGGTTTCTCATTACCAATAAGCATCTCATGATGGGTAAAAACAAAGAGCTCACCCAATAGCTCCATTAGAAGTATATTTAATGTAAAAAATGCTGATGCATTCAATACTTATTCTCCCCGCTGTATAATATAATATAATATGATACACTTGATGCAAAGCAATAACCAACTCCTAAACATTGCAAAAACATGAAATATTACAGCGTGAACTTTTTCCAATACCGAGTACAAAAAATATGTAGCTAAGCAACGGGGCTAACCTATGCTTTAGCAGTGATTATTTTGAGATACAGGAATTGCAGGAAATAAATTAAGCAAAATAATTTAAGCCTAAATGATTACAAAGGCTGACTTAAACACTCTGAGAAGCGGCACATATCTATGGCTAACCTCACAATATTGGGTGAGTCAGACCTGGATGTGTTCTTTTAAGATGTATGGTGCAGTTGTTCCACTGCGATATTTTTTGCTCTGCAATACTGACATTTTCACTTTTAATGTGAAGTGCTTCCACTCAACTGAAGCTTTTGCTCTTTATTTGGACTCTCATCTGCTATGATCCGTCTTCCTTCCAACATATTGCACAGTAAACGAGAAGCCAAACTTTAGTCAATGCTTTTTTGAAGTTAAGAAATTGAGTTTAAATCGAGTGATCATGACAGCTGGTTAATCATGACAGCTTTAGACAAGCGATGAAAAAGTTTCAGTTACAACCTAAGTCTGCAATAAAACTAGCCAGGAAATGTGTATGAAGACAAATTACCAAGATGTGCATGGAAGCACTTCTACCTGAAGGTTTGTTCTGTAATGTGTTGTAAACAGTCCCTGGTCTTTCATCTCTTGGAAGTGGGTGGAAGAAGGTGTAGATCAAGTCACACTGAAACATTAACCATTAATAAAAGTAGTTAGTGACTGATCTATATACATACCTGTTCTTGAAGAATTCCTGAAAATTAATTGCTGCCATGTTCAATGATTAGGTCAGTTAAAAAGAAAAAAAAAACACATTGAAAATGGGTAGTGAAACAGATGAGGTCAATAACCAGCTATAAAAAAATCATACAACAAAGAATGGGAACAGAATAACATGTTGTAAAAAAATGATTAATGGAAATTATATTCGTAAAAGTTTAATTAGCGTGGCTTAAGTATTCATGTACAGGAGACTTGTTATAATACATTTAAAGCTATTTTTTATGTAAAAATTGAAGGACTGAAGGTGTAAGGTATGGAGTCATAACTAGTAGAATAAGGTATTATGTTAAAGAGTAAATAATCAGTGTATTTAAAAATAAAAAATCTTTATAATCATGTCATTATGTGCTATTTTTGGTCAATGACTTGGTGTCCAGAAATTTTACAGGACTGAGGTGGCAACCCTAGTTATGACTGGTATTTGCTACCAGATCCTGTGCCACACCATCATGACTGCAAGTAACAATCAGTATATAGTTTCCAAAAAGAGCACAGTCACAAACAAAACATTTATGTATGTATATAACAGCGTTGTAGTACTCAAGTCCACTGATTTCCACTCAGTTTTTAATCAGTGTCAGACTACAGCGTCTAGTGTCGGACTTATTTAAAAGCAAGACACAAGACCAATTTTTTTCATCAGTGATGAACTTTCTCATTTCTCTTACTTCCAAAATAATAATGTATGTTCATAAAATAGAATACTATTAAATTCAATTAAATACAATTACATTAATCTGTTTTCACATCTTTCATCCTGATAAGTGGCTTACACGTAAACTTGATCAGCAGTGGTATAATATTGGGTATTTGTGACTAAACATCACTGTCAAAGATCAAAGGATTGTCACGGTTAAATAATACAATATAATTTTAAATATTACTAGGGGTGCTGATAATAATAAACAACTGTAATTATACAACAGTTAGTTCCGACAAAGAAATATGTTTGGACAAGCGGCATTTTATGTGTGCTGTTATCAGATATAACCACACTTGGACATTTCACATCAGATGAATCACTCCGTTTTACAGATATATCTAAAAACCATTAATTAGTAACATTTAAATGATGCATGACTTTGAGTATGTTATTGCTTAATTAAAACCATGGTCTCGAACCTCTCAAGCCTCTGTCTTGACTCTATGTCAACCTTCTCAAAGTCTCTGTCTTGTCTTGACTTGATCTCAACCCTCTGAAAGTCTTGTCCTGACTCAGTCTCTGTTTTTCATAGTCTCAGTCTGGAAATTGACTCCATATATGTGGCCTCGTCCCCATACAGTAAATGGTATGTAACTAAGTAACTTGATTAATTAACTCGTATTTCTAACTTTTGAAGATGAGATATATAGTATACACGGATAAAGTGGAAATAAACAGCCCCATGTATCCTTTCAATGAATTAAAAATAATATTGTTTTAAGCCCAAACATAGTAAAAAAAAACGTCAAAGTTCAAAAGAAGCATTTACCTGGGCCACCTCTCGGGCAGCATGGATAAGGTGCCAGACATAGCCATTCAGCTCATCTTTTCTTCTGTCAGCCATGGCTTCGCCACGTGACCGGCCAATCACAAAACGGCTGGGAAAACTATTTGGGGAGGAGAAGGAATGTTAGATTGCCATGAGATTACATCACAGTGCCAGAAAAAAACTGGAATGACAAGAATATAGCCTCACAGAAAATGCTAGTTAACATGGCTTGCATGGTCCTTTATCATATAATGCTTGTATTCACTTAATTGCTAACATGGTATGCATTACCATGGTAAGAGAATGCAGACAAACAATAAAGCAAGCCCAAGACTGTTGCTTTGACCAAATAAGCAGTAATTTCCTATAATCATGCAAACATATTGTGGAGCTCAAATAAAATATGAAAGAGGTAGCACAACAGCAGCACAAAAGTATATCTATTTTCATTTCAGCCTATTAACTCTTAACATAAACAGACTACAAGCAAACAGGAACATCTGTATATGAAAAAAACCAGACCAAGTATCATAGATTTAGGATGACCATAGAAAACAGGTGATAGGTTACCTAGGTAGTTTAGAGGATGGGAAGATAAGGCGTAATTTACTATGGAGCTCATGAAACTCCTCAAAGCTCCTCTGAACAAGTGTCACCCCATGCTGGCCATCACGTTCCACCTTCACGACATAAGCCTATGAATCAAGTACAGTAATTTCTTCATATAACAGGTTATGAGAATACATAGGTCATCGTTTACCTGTGAAACTATTAGTCAAGTGAAATGGAATATGTCAAGACATTAGCAATAAAAAGTATATTGGATTAAAAATAAAACAAGCGTGATGCTGAAACAAATTACAGTACATTCTGAATTCAACAAAGTATCACAACTATACATTACACTTCCATCACTACAATGATGAAAGAATGTTCTCATTCAAGCAAAATAACAGTTTAAAGTTTTAGGGGCATTACACTGCCATATAATGCGACAACAATGCAACAATACATACAATGCATATGTATATGCATTCAATTTTTTAACAATAAAAGTTATCTAATTTTAACCGGACTCTCTCTACAATGTAACGGCAGTGTACAGAATTATCATAAATTAGAAAAACTGGGCCTGCAGTGTGACTGGCAAGAAGCATGACTTACGTAACCCTTGTTGGGACTGTAGGTTCTGATGTGCCGGCATACAAAAAGGCTGCGGATGAGCCCATCACTCTTCAGGGTGTGCACACGCGGGGCAAAAGACAGCACAGGCTGCTCTTCGGAAGAAGCAAACTTCATCTGTGCCAGGTTGTGGATGAAGAAGTTCAGCTTGGTGGCTACACTGCCTAGACTTGATTCAATTAGCCTGTGAGAAAATCCAGAAGGGGTGGCAATTCTTTAAAAGTTTAGGACTGCGATTATTGCACCTTTTCTGAAACTCCAGATGGGGCACAGGTTATATACTGAATAAGGTTATAAAACTGACAAAATAATAAAAAATAAAGAATATATATTATATATATATATATATATATCCATCCGTCCATTTTCCAACCTGCTTAATCCTATTGGGTCGCGGGGGGTCCGGAGCCTATCCCGGAAGCAACGGGCACGAGGCAGGGAACAACCCTGGA
>JAODKF010000138.1:28414068-28424702 GCA_026779585.1 Mormyrus proboscirostris | reverse complement strand
TTCTCCCCAAGCGAGCTTGATGGGCCGAATGGCCTCCTCTCGTTTGTATATTTCTTATGTTCTTATGTTCTTATGGACATCCCCTTGGCCTGGTCCTAGCCATTTGAGTCCTCAGCATGAGAATCCTGCGAGCCTGATCACCCTCAGGAAAATGTGCCACATTGCCCACAACTGCTGGACCCCACAACCCTGCCCAACACCCCTAGCAAACCCCAAAATCAACTGGGAAGAACATACAGTAGAGGTTCTCCCTCCACTCTGCACAGCACTCACAGTACCAGTGTACAGGCCAGCCATGATGTCCAGCAACTTTGGGGGGATCCCCCGAAGTCTCAGGATATCCCATAAGGCAACTTGATCAATTGAGTGAAACACTTTATGAAAATCGACAAAAGCTGCAACGAACCTCTGCCAATATCCGTGCTTGCGCTCAAAGAACTCTCAATGCCAGGATACAGTTGATGGTAGACTTCTTGGGTGTAAAACCAGACTGCTCCTGTCCTGACAGGTGAGCAAGTAATCACAGATCCTGTTAAGGATGACCTCCATGTGCCTTTCTGCGGGCGGCTGCAGCACTGCTACTCCCATGGAGAGCAGAAGAATACTGTGCTTGTTTAAATCAAGCAGTTGCAAGTTGTTTTACTGTGGCAGGAGTGCCAATCCCAAAACCAATACCAACCTCCAAAGAAATTGTTTCCCTGCAAGCTGGAGGACCACTTGCAGGGCTGGATGCAGTTTGAAATCATACCCAGGACACAAATTTCAAAGCTATACAGAAACTTAAAAAGCAGTCAAGTACATTAGGAAAGATTTACAACACACTGCTCATAACTTTTATTCAGTTTAAAATGAAAAGGGGGCTATCGGAACGATAACCTGTACAATTTCTCTGTGAAAGTATTGTTTTTACCTGAATGCTCCGAGTCCTTGTTGTGACATATAAGTCTCAAGTTACACTGATTTATTGCACATTCCAGTTATATGCAAATTGTTTGCACAGTCATTCCCAACCAATCAGGTAGTTATCTGTATTTCTTTGCATGTCTTAATATTCATGTCAACAAATGTCATTTACATTACTCATATTTTTTACGTGTCTAAATATTTATAGTTTATGTATTCCTCATTTGCACTACAAGTAACATTTTCCATGGCCTAACACTAAGAACCATAACAGATCCACTAATGGTATATATGGAGCCTTGCAGGGGCTACAGGGAGTTTTTCCCCATGGCCATGATGCATTAAATGCACTGAAAATAGCTGGGCGTTCCCACAAAATTATAAATTGGGCTAACTAAATAAAATGTGCATGATAAAATAAAAATTGTACTCTTTATTTTCCATTTCCAGCCTCAAAATTATTTTAAATTTAATTCAATTTAGTTTTGATTATTGTGTTCTTGCCTTGAGAATATATGACCACAAAGTCAGAAGCTGAAGTGAAGTGCACAAATACTATAGGTTCCGGCCCCCCAACTGACCACCCTGAGCCTATATCTTTATAAAAATACATAATATGCCTCCCATTCCAAATTTATTCTCCTGCACTTTTTCAAATAGATAAACACTACATTTGTATTTAGTTTTTTTTTTTTTTTTTTTATGAAGTTGTCTTTTGTTTTAATCAGTATATAGGAAAGCTTAAAATGACTGATTTACTATTCATTACACAAACTGAGCCAGCGTGCCTGTAATCACAAGGTCTCTGGTTCAAACCCAGCCTCAGCACATCTGCGGGTCCTTGAGCAAGGCCCTTAACCCCCACCTTCCTGGGCGCTGCTACAGATGGCTGCCCTTCGCAGACAACTGACTCCAAAAAAAAAAAAAAGAGCAAGTTGAGGGAGGCGTAAAGCCATAGAGGCATAAAGTCTCGATTATTATTATACAAAATATATGGACTGGACAACTGCGAAGCAACAATTAAATTAATTCATGATAAATTTAGCTCGGGAGTAGGGTTTACTCAGAGTTTCACCAATAAAATGTGCCTGCAAAGTCTGGAAAATAATTTTTGAGTTGATCCGTAAAATACTTTTAGAGCTACTATTTTCACAACACAGCTCCTTCATTTTTGGGGCAATAAGTCTGAAAATGACAGAAGCCTATATCTTCATCCATATTATGTTTGTATGTTTCTTATCGCATTCACAGTGTCAAATGTCATTGTCAGTGGTGCTGCTTCAATTTTGGGGCAATCTGTGTCAAAATTAACTGTATTAACCAGTTCCACTTGGTCAGCTGTACAATGCCTCTGCAAAGTTTTAAAAAAGATCCATCAATCTGTCTATGGCAGCGGATCAATCCCAAAACCATATGTATTCCCAGAAGTCCAGGAAGTACAACGAAGACTATGTAGCCTCACTTACATGTTGCATGGAGAAGCTGAACCATGCCTCTTTCCAAACTCCTCCCTCTTCACCCTACCGCACCGTCTAATCTCGTGCTTCCAACATTACACAGTTTTAGGCTTCAGAAAGCTGGCTGTTTGTACAGAACTTGCCCATTTCCAAAAGATTCCACTACTGCTGAATATTCAGAAAAAAAAATCCAGAACAAAAGGCTTACTCAATGGGCAATTGTTCCAGAGACTGGGTATGCACTGGGTTTCCAGTTTTACACACCCATCCTCTGTTACCCCCAATACCATTTGCATTCAGGCCTCCTTCTCATGCATTTCAATGTGACTTCAATGTGGCTTGCTTAGTGTTCAAATGCTGATCCAGGGAGACACAAAAACAGTGTTGGCTATGGTGCCAACGGAGGACACTCACTGAACACCCCACCACCACAATAACCACCACGCTTATGTTCAGGCAACATGATACTCAATACGTTTACATGCACACTACGAAAATTGCATTATTGTGTTAGTCTGACTAAAATTAGACTTTTAAAGTACATGTAAACTTGTTAGTCTGACTGAAGTCATACTAAATCGAATTTCTCGATGTCAGCCTAAGACACCCAGATAATGCAATTGGGAGTCAATCTACTCCTACATGAATACATTTAATATGACTAAATCTGGCCTAGGTGCTCTACGCATATACCAAGGTTTCTCCCCAGGTTTTGACCTGGAAGGTATATAAAGGTAGCTGATTACGAGAAAGATATCAGTGTGTATGTTAATGCTTCCATGTCCCACTCTCGACAGTGTGGGGAAGCAATAAAAAAAGACTAAGAATGTTGGGCTACATCTCTAGGTGTGTGGAGTTTAAGTCAAGGGAAATGATGCTACGAGGTCTCCTTGTTGTACCACGTATAAATAAAGTGACAGCTGGCGGTAGAGCATTCTGCTACAGGGCCCCCATATTGTGGAATAGTTTGCCAGCTTTTGTTCGGGATGCCGAATCGGTCTCAGTCTTTAAATCTCGTCTGAAGACCTATTACTTCAGTTTAGCTTACCAAACATAACACAAAGTAACTATAGCTGCTGGTGTTGCTGTACATGCCATGTCTTGCCAATTACGCCTGTCCATGAGTGTGCCATTATAGGCTCTGACCATCCATGCCATTTGCCTTCCCACATGTTCGGATGGTGCCCGGGGTGGGCACCTTCTGAGCTGGAGTCCTAGTCCAGTCCCAAAAAGTGGGTGACATTGTGGATATGGACTACCTTGAGCATCATGGGGGCGACCTTCAAGGGCCGGCATGGAGGACTGATGGATTCATTGTTGGACTTTGGCTTGCTGCCAAGTCCTCATTCTGAGCAAGCATGCTCACTCTTAATTTCTTGGAATGTTAGTATGCCCAGGGGGGTTGGGCAGCCAGTTGACCTTGGACCCCAAGAGGTTTTTTTTCTCCCTGCGTGGGAGTTTTTGGTTCCACTCCTCCGTTGTCAATTGGTTTTTTCTTTTTTCTTTCTTTTCTATTATGTCTTTCTTTTGTCTTATGTATTTCATTTTATATGTATATCAATGTGTTCGAACACAACCATGTAAAGCTCCCTGGGACAACTCTGTTGTGAAGGGCGCTATATAAAAATAAACTGAATTGAATTGAATTGAATATAACTCCTTGGTAAGAGCCCAACTAGAACATTGTGTGCAGGTATGGTCACCATATCTTAAAAAGGACATTGCGGCCTTAGAAAAGGTGCAGCGTAGAGCTACGAGAATGATTCTTAGTCTTAGAGGAATGTCTTATGAGGAGAGGTTAGCTGAGCTGAATCTGTTTAGCCTTGAGCAAAGGAGACTAAGGGGGGACATGATCCAGGTATATAAGATTCTAACAGGTCTAGATGCTTTTCAGCCAAATGGCTATTTCAAAATTAGTTTAAATACTAGAACTCGTAGAAATTAGTGGGAGAACATTTTAAAACGAATTTGAGGAAGCAGTTCTTTACACAGCGTGTAGTTAGAGTATGAAATAGTTTTCCTACTAGTGTAGCGCACCTAAAACCCTGGGTTCCTTTAAATCAGAGCTTGATAAGATTTTAACAACCCTGAGCTATTAGTTAAGTTCTCCCCAAACAAGCTTGATCGGCCAAATGGCCTCCTCTCGTTTGTCAATTTCTGATGTTCTAATCGTGCATTCCATTTGCCCTCGGAACTCAGATTCCAAGTCAGATTCCGAATTTTGAAGCCGCAAGTGACAACATGCACGCTCCCGTTTCTCGGAGATCCAAGAAATATCTTGGACAGCACAGAGAATCCCGAGTTCAGAATCCAAGATGGCTGCGCCCTTTATCAACAGAAAGGAAACTTGTAGTTTTATCCTGTTTAAGCACTACTTCTCATTTTTGGCTCATTACATCAGTCGCACACACTATACCGTCCAACTTATCTGTGGACGTGTTACTATGGAGTTTTATACACGAAAAAATCAGATCCCGAGGCAAATGGAATGCGCGATAAGTAACAGAAGAAGCCGGTATACAGAAGTTGTTCAATTCACCGCTGAAATAAAACACACTTTTCCACTGCAGCAGGTATCATACTTTTAGTACTGCATGAAGGTACCAAAAGTACGGTACTTCAAGGTGCTGGTTTTCCACTGGTGTAAATACTGGTATCGGTGCTGAATGACATCACAAAGCAAGGCGGGGTATTTTGTACTTAATTTGAAAAATGGCTGTAGTAGGACTGGATAATGTGCAATATTAATACTAATATCGCATGTTATGCAAATCCAGTTCTTTACATTGTTAGTCAGCTAGATTATGATCAAGCTTTTTCTTACCTTTAGTTTAGTACAAATATTATAGCACAGGGAGTTTAAGTCTCACTAAAACATTTTTGCAATTTTAATGATCTTTTCAAGATGTAGCATATGTTTCAAAATCAGTTTAAAATTGACCTCTGCTGCTTTCGCATGAGCACTGCATGCGTTCTCCGAGACAATCATAATCATCTTCATCCTTGCTGTTTAAATTTAAAGAAGGGTTTGTCAGAAACCTTTTCTGTTTTTATAAACACCCCAGTATTTTTACAACAAAATCACATCAGAAAATGTTCTAATACTGTGCTGTCATAGTACATTATACAAAATACATTTTCTTTTTATGCAGTACTTGTATCAGTGTTTCTGACCAGATCACACTTAAAGCTGTGTCACTTAATAATAATGGATTTGTGAACAAATTAATTTTATCTTTTTTTTATGTCTGTGACATAATAGCTCAACCTGAAAAAGCCCAATACTAACATGCTGAAAGGAGCCATATTGCCACCTATCATAGCAGAATTGGACATACTTCAGTCGATAAATCAATTCCCCTCCCATGCATGTATGCAAGTAGTCCAATTAAACGGCGTAGTTGAGCTATAACCATAGCTCGACTTAGCCGTGCATGTAAACACATAGAGTGACTTCTTTCCAACTTTATCTATTTTCAGACCCCTACATAAGGCGCAAGTTACCACAATTCACTTGAACATAGCACTAGTCTTCTCATTTACCCCGGAATACCAGTATGATTCCAAGTTTATATTGCAAAGTGAAAATCCCAGAACTGTCACATGTGCACTGGGCATAAACGGCTGGACTACAGATTACAGAACCAATCCAGCCTGATCCAATACCTTTCAAGCAGCTTTCCAGCTATTACCTTTAAATGTATTTTGCAAAACTCTAAGACACATGTCAGGTGCAACATTAAAAAAAACTACTTCACTCAAACATCATTAAACTGCCATCATTTCCTTGGTGTAAAAGAAAAGATTTTTGTTAAAATACAGTTGTGGTATGCACTAATATGGTGACTAACCAGAGGAAGGATTTCTTGTGCAAAACATCCTGCAGCTGTCTCTGGCTGTACAGGTCCAAGCGAGAGAACTCATACTGAGGGCTGAACTCAGCAGGTGGGGGGGTGCTGAAATGTACCTCAAAGGAAAATAGCGGGAAATCCACCTATGGACAGAAGGCATGAAGACAGGGGTTACAGGCTGGTGTACAATTAAATAATGAACACGCAAGACATCTATATACTGATTAAGTATGAAACAAACAACAAGTTAAAGCAACAAGTAGATATATTCTATATTACAAATTAGAGAATTCCAAAATGAAGAGCCAATCAATTATGGTAATTTCTGTAAAGTTAGGGGCCCATCAAACATTTCCACATGCCTGATAAAAATATATGTGAAATATACAGTACAGTAGGGGCAGAGAGAGAAAGAGACAAGGGTGAAGAGGAAAGGAACAAAGAAACTTTGCACTGCACATTGATTAATGTTATAAGTATTTCTTTGTTAATTAGAAATATAATTAAAAATGATTAAAGGCAAACTATATGTTAGTTCTGAAAATTGTAATAAATAATGAAAACACAGTAAAAAAACATAATTTTAGAAACAGAAAAACCTGCCAATCCTGCTGAACAAAGAATTTGAAACCCTACTGGTTACACAGTATCACATGTCAAGAAATAAGTGAACACATAAACCAGAATTTTATAATTTCTTTCTCTAACTCATTCTGCTATGCCTATTAAACATAGTTGCTATATGCCATGCCATGGAACATTTTTCAGTTTCAACACACTGCAATTATTTTCCAATAAAAAAATAAACACTGTTCAGATGAATATTAGTGGAGAATGTGAAAAAATAGGTCAGATAAGGAAAAGATAATAGAAATGGAGCGAAGACAGTGCAGGGATGATAATCAGTGCCAGATGGAGCATTGGCCCCAGATGTTGTTCCTTCAGGAAGAAGGGGGTGAGACTTCAAAATTCTTGAGCAGAGAGATGGATGGGGGATGGGCTACAGAGGTTCACAACTAACAGATTAAGGAGCTCCTAATCAAGAGAGGGTTGCAATCCATTCATTTTAAAGGTGTGTCCTGGTAACTAAAGTTCTGCAACTAAAGGCTGATACTTCCTATAGATAACAGATGTAGTGCAGAACAGGGACAATCATTAAAGGACACCAAAATTCTGCATAATTTAACCACTAAACAGAATTTCTTATGTGAAACTAACCTGAATTGCCCAGCCCTTAAAAGTGGAATATGAATCCTTTTATAAGAAAGTGTTTTCTCCCAAGCAGCTAGGTAGGAGCACTGTCACTTAAGAAGTGCAGGCTTGTTGGGTACAGTGCAAGAGGTTAAAGGAATGGGTGATGGAGAAACTGAGCAAGAGCTGGCAGGATGAGAATGTTGTTGTTCAGTCCAGTGAAAATGCAAAGTACAAAATGCTTTTATTTCTTTATTTTTTGTTTTCCACTGTCGGCTAATACAGGCCACCTGTCCTACTTTCAGTTCCCTTCAGCTGCCACTATGACAGTTTCTACAGTGCCAAGAACTACTCAGCGTTAGAAGGGCTCAGTCAGCACCTGTCCAGGAAATGTGCTTGCTGGGGCCGTTCCCCTGCACACTTCAGCTGCTGCTCAAGCCAACACAGGAGTAACCACAAAGAAAAATTAGATGAACACTTCTACTGCAACATGTCTTCTCCAGACAAATTAATCTTTACACTGTATTTATTTTGCTTCAGGGACACAGGGTGCAGGATTATTTTTTAGATAGTATGACTTAAAACTAAGATCTCATGAACCTTCACTGTTACATGTATTATATGTCAGCATTAACACCAGCCAGTACAAGGACCAGGGAGCTAAGACATATGAAAGAACTAGCCAAATAACAAGTGGCAGAGTATGTTTTGTAACAGGAAAAACAGCAGAATTATAAGGATACAATTAATTAAATGGAAGTGGGGTGTACCACATAACTAACTACCTGCAAGATGACACTGTCGGGTTGACTAAAATTGGGGGTGCTGGAGCGAGCATTGCCACTTCCTGGGGTTGAAGGCCAAAAGCCAAGTAGCTTCCTTCCACATGTGAGGATACTGCAGGGGCATCAAACATACATCTTTTTGAAAATCAGTGCAAACAGCAGCCAAAAGCTCAACTAACACTCCTGAATAACAAAAAGAACATTGGCAGAAAGAGGAAAAAGATGGACAGCAATAAAGGTCCATTTGAGCTGTACCTTGAACAAGGAGACAAATAAACATTAAATGCAAAACAAGATACAATAAGCTGACAGTGTGATGACTTTGCTTTAGTGGCGTTTTGTTGCCCTCTCTCTATTCATGGCCAGTTGCTTTAAGTAACTGCTATTTAAGATGGAAGCAGACCCACCTATTCAATAATGTCTCCATAAGAAACCACAAATGTAGCCTAGGGGTTCATTTTGCCAGTAAGGCCCGGTTTTCCCTGGGACACCGGCTGGCCCAGCAACCTCTGTGGTGTTGGACAGAGTGGTATTTCTGTCTAACCCAGAACAGCTGTTCAACTGCTTACTTAGCAAATGTGAACCTTTTAACACTCTTCTTTTATTGTACTGCACCACAGGCCATGCTTTAAATTTCACATGAGGGAAAAAAGATAAATTAACAACCAACTTGACAAGGAGAGCTTCCACGTGGTTAAACATGAGACCAGGACATGAGTCATGCTATTAAAGTCAGAAAGAAACAAAGCTGCCTTCCTGTTTGCTACACTGATCACCAGAATATCAAGTAGAGTTGCTAATGCTCATGTGTATAATTGAGTCTGCAACTGTGATTGTGTATGTGCCCTGCAATGTGCTGGCATTGCATCCTGAGTGAGACATTGTACAGGAGATATGGTTAGAAGATGAGGAAAAGGAAAGAGAAACTTTTAAAGGTTCTAATTCCATAACAAACTACACCTACACTTGACAACAGATATATAAACAGAATGGGGTAACACTTATGAAAATTAGGGCTATGAATACAGTAAAAAATTAATCACAGTTTTCTCAGCTGTTCATTTTGCCTTTGGGGTACTTAATTTGTTTTCTAATATTATTTATTTCTGCAATTATCTAAAGTAATTAAAAACAGGGCAAATCTGAGAAAAAAATATGCATGTTATTATACTTTACTATGAGTTACATGCTGTCATGAACTGCTCTTCCAATTCTCCTGTGTGCTACGCCCCCTCGTTACCTCGTGTTAATTCCCGATTTTGATCACCTGTTATCTGTTATTTTCAGCTTGTCCTGTGTATTTAGTCTGCGTTCGAATTAGTTTACCCAGATCCGTCATTGATGTTTGTCGCCGTCTGCCCTGTTCGTCCCTCGATTCCTTCAATAAACCCCTATTACCTGAATCCTCGTCTGCCTGCTCACCAGACAGCGGTCCACAACACATACAAGGTTGAAATATTTAAAAACATTTAATCTAGTTTTGTGCTATTTGATTTTTGGCTACCTATTTGCGGAAAATGGTTTTTAAAAATAATCAAATGAGACTAACAAATTATAATTCTAATATATAAGTCAAATGTCAATTGCTCTACACAAAAATCAATTTAGATGCATTTCATTGTAACACTTTTTAAATTCTGTGTTTGTAATAATGACCCATATTATATATGTTTAACAGTTTAACAAACTTGTAATGTACAGATCATTGATTTCCAAAAAACACTATTTGAATGCAACTACAAGTAGAATTTCAAGATGAACTAGATGCTAGATGAACAAAAGGCAATAACAGAAAAGAGGGCACTGTATTATTAGTAGGGATGCTGTACATTTCTCCCCCAATCTCACGCCTTATAATGACATATACTACATGTATATAAAATTTCATCTACTCAACAGGCGGAAAAAACAACTATTTAATACCGACCTTGTGACTGATCTAAAATCTATCTGGCAAATTGCTCTAAAAACAGGAGCCTGGCAACCACTGGAAGTACACTTAACATGAAGATAAAAAGATTTTAGGTCTTCAATAAAATACTGTATTTTCTGGACTATAAGCTGCCACTATTTTTACTTGCTTTGGATCCTGCGGCTTATACAACGGTGCGGCTTATCTATCTTTTTTACTGCTAACGGTCGCCAGGGGTGCACTATCTAGGATGCGCAAGAGCGAGACCGACAGTTCGCGCCAAGGAAGTGTTCATGCACACGCCCTCATTATGGAGATCAAACGGAGAAGTGCATACAGTATGATGCTCCTTTTAAATTAAAGGCAATCGATCTGGCTATATACGATACTGGTATAATAGGCTCGTTATTTTATTACGGCCGCGTTACTGCACCTTTACTACTGTGTTGGCACTTTAAAAAAAAAATGCTGGTTATTTTGTTAAGCAGCCGTGTTACTGCAATTTTAGTTTACTGCAAAGTTTGATTGATTGAAA
>JAODKF010000138.1:28389808-28408389 GCA_026779585.1 Mormyrus proboscirostris | reverse complement strand
AAGTAGGAGCCTCTTGTGGGGGACAACATCAAAAGCCCTTTGGAAGTCTAAGTAGATGATATCATAGGACTTCTTATTATCAACTTCCTATTTACTTACTATCTACTTGAGTTCTTTGAGAAAGCTACAAGAGAAATCAATCACAAAAAGGCCTACTATGTGATCTACTTAGATTTCCAGAAGGCCTTTGATGTTGTCCTCCACAAATGGCTCTTGCAGCGGGTAGTTATTAGAGGCACAATGTCACAGTGGGCCTGCGTTCATAGTGGAGTACCACAGGGTTCAATTTTAGGACGACTATTGTTCCTAATTTACATTAATGATATTGACACCAAAACATATAGTAAACTGGTTAAATTTGCAAAAGACACCAAGGTGGGTGGTGTAGCAGATACTGAAATAGCAGCACAGAGGCTACAACGGGATCTTGATTTAATTAGCGACCGGGCTGAAACCTGGAAGAAGAAATTTTACGTAGATAAATATAAGGTAATCCATGCAGGGAGCAGAAATATAAAAGTACAGATCTTTTATGGGTTGCACTGAAATAAAGGTAGCTGATATGATTAAGACCTTGGTGTGTATATTGATGCTTCCATGTCCCACTCAAGGCAGTGTGGGGAAGTAATTAAAAAGGCCAATAGGATACTGGGTTACATCTCTAGGTATGTGGAATTTTACATGATGTTATGATTATACAATTCCTTGGTAAGACCCCGCCAAGAATTTTGTGTGCAGGTTTGGTCACCATACCTTAGAAAAGACATTGCTGCCTTAGAAAGGGTGCAACGTAGGGTTACAAGAATGATTCCTAGTTGTAAAGGAATGTCTTATGAGGAGAGCTTAGCTGAACTGCTGCTCAGCCTCGAGCAAAGGTGACCAGGGGTGGGACATAATCCAGGTAAATAAGATTCTAACAGGTCTGGATGCTGTTCAGCCAAATGGCTACATCAATATTAATTTAAATACTAGAACTTTTGGCTCAGTGGGCTAAGCCTGTGAGCCTGTAATCAGAAGGTCACCGGTTCAAATTCAGCCTCTGCACATCAGCGGGTCCTTTAACCCCTAGCACCCTGGGCGTCGCTACGGCGGACAACTTATTCTACAAAAAAGTGCAAGTTGAGGGAGATGTAAAGACAATTTCAACAGTCTAACTGTTCAAGTAGTGCAAGCTAAAACCCTGGGTTCCTTTAAATCGGAGCTTGATAAGATTTTAACAACTCTGAGCTAACAGTTAAGTTCTCCCCAAACAAGCTTGATGGGCCAAATGGCCTACTCTCATTTGTAAATTTCTTATGTTCTTATGACTAAGGCATCACATTTTGGACAGACTACCATAAGAGTAAAGAGAAACATCAGGACAGGAAGGGCATATCTAAGGGGACTTATCAAAACTTAACACTTATCAAAGGAAACAACACAAACCGCAGAAGAACAAAAATTAATTTTAAACAAGCTGCAGTTTGTTTTGACAACTTTTTTGGTCCTCTCTGATCAGAACAGCCCGTCTCTGTGCATGATCAAAAATAGCAGTGCCGGGGGATATGGAACTAAGCATCTATTCTAGTGAAAGATACATGCCTATAGAGGGTGGCTGAATGGCCTACAAGTTGCATGGCTTGCACATTAACTCAAACTTCCACACAGCAGCATGTTACCTGGCAGCCCAGGTGATGGGGATTCGATGAGCAGCATAGACACTGAAGGATAGCACACTGGTGACAAAGCCGGCCTCCTGCAAAGGGGCACTGGGTCGGTATCTTTGAGGGGTGGTGTGGAAATTGGCGTTAAAGGTGCTACAGTAGAGTTCCACCAACTCCAAGATAGAGGAGGTCAGCTTCTCCACCACTTTCTCTGCAGAACAAAAGCCACAGTAATTTTAACAAATATTGCTCAAAATGGCATAAAGTCTCAGGCAAGTTTTAATGCCAAGTACTATGCAACTGGATAAAATGGCATCATTAAAAATAGCCTGTTCTCTGACAAACATTATTTGATTGCCATTAGGGAAAGGAGTATTAATGCTACCCTTATCATTGCCTCATCATAACCTAGGACATTTCATTCAAAACCATGCTAAAAGACTGAGATGGTTATTTATATGCACCCAGGCCAGAGCTGAACAGTTTGGGGAAAATATCTAATCACGATTTTTCTGACAGATATTGTGATTTGATTTGGAATATAGATTTTTAAAAGTCAAGATTCAGTTCAATATTCAGTGTGTAGTAGATTTAAAACATATAACGCAGCATAAGCTACTACAAAAATATTAACTGATGTATATTCCAGTGCAAGGATGAGCTTTCAGCATGTAATTATTATTTCATTTAAAAAAAAAGAAAAAAAAACCCTTGTTTACATACCTCATAACCACCATACTGGAACCAAAGAAATGCCTGTTTGAATTATTACCATCCTGTCATACTAACAAAGAATTACATCAGGAGACCTGTGAATAATCTTACACTTCACAAACCAAAGACCTAGACCCAACACAATTTGCATTCCAACCAAAGAGATCCACTAATGATGCCATCACCTTTCTGCTTCATACAGTTCTGGCTCACGTAGACAATAGGAGGGGGATGCGTGGAATGTCTTGTCTCTAAGCATGATAACCATTTTCCTCTACTGTCAGAGGAGCTTCATAAACCCTGCATTTCAGTGGCGACACTCTCTGAAGTACACAAACCAGGGAATCGCCAGATCTCTGTCGGTGGGCACACCTATTATTAATCTGGTCGCTCTGACAGCTGCCATACTTAGGAAGTAGTTGTTTCTGTGGCGGATCAGCTCTTCTCGATGGTGTCCTCCTTTCAATGACCGTATTATAAGGCTCAGGCTAGTGCATTGCTTGGGTGTCGTTTGTTGTTTCATTGTGTGCTCCAAATGCAGTGAGTGATGTCTCAATGAGGGAGACCGACGGGTGCCCAGTGACAGGAGTTTGGTCGTGGGTGACTTCAATGTGGCCACTGTAACTGACAGGGCTGCTTATGTGGATTGGGTCAGTGTCCATGGATCTGGCAACTGTGTTGTAAGTGGCTGCATGGTCCTTGACTTTGCAAATGGTCAGGGGCTACGAGTCACTGGATCCTGGTCCCAGCACCACATTGTTGGATTTGGTACTCCAATACTGGTGGTGCAGCAAAAGATATAGAACACACCCTTGAGGGCAGACACTGGAGGGTCCTAAGGAACTGCAGAAGTATCCAGTTTGTGAATTCTGAACACAGACTTGCAGTTGCTACTCTGAAAATTTAGCTTAGGTCCAGCATGTTACCACCTATTAGGAGAATGAGGCTGGACCTGGCCAAACTCCAAGATCAGATTGTTTCTAATGAGTTTGCACACAGTGTTGGTGTTGCTGGCATTCCCAGAATGAGCCGTTACATCTCGCAGGGCATCCTGGATATCACCGAGGGAAGTTGCAGTGCATGGCTTGATGGCAACTCCAGTCTGTATGGATTAGGATAGCATGGGGAGTCATGAGGTCACTAGAAAGATATGTGTGGCACTCCCAATATCTTTGTAAGAGGGCAAAGGGAGTTCTAGTGCCCTTATTTTGCTTATTTTAGACATGGACTATCCAGCAACCTGAGAAGAAGACTGGACCTTTGCTACAGTACCTCTTCAGTTTGACTTTGTGTCGAACAAGTGGTTGCTCAGGGAGACCAGAATGAGGCACATTACCTGTATTGTGAGGGACTGTCAATTATGGCACCACAGCCATGTGGTGCGATTCCCTGAGAGTGATCTGGCTCACTGGATCCTCATTGCCAAGGACCTAAGCTGCTGGACCAGGCCAACGGGACTCCCACATAACTCCTGGCTGCAGCAAATGGATGGCCATTTCTGAAGTGTGGGACTGGGCCACGTGTAGGTCTTATTATGTGCCTCTAGTATTAAAATGTTTCTAGTGTAATACTATGCAATAATGTTCTACTTAAAAAAAGAAAAGCACTGTCCCCATCATGATCACACTAATTGCATTCAGTTACTCTTGTAAGAATGTCACAGCTGTGCTTGGACGAGTTTCCTAGCACAAAACACTGTTTAAATTTGTGGTACAGTGAATAAACCTGCTCTAAGCCACCTGCCGTTGTGACAATCAAACCAACATCAGTGTTGAAGAACAAAGTTATTCAGGACCTTGTCATTTGATAAACAATGAAATTATTTAATTATTGACAATTATCATGTAATTTAATTGTTCATCGTTAATGAACTGTGATGCATCTTGTAATTGAAGTAGTAACTACACACAAAAAAGTTAAGCACCCAGACCGAGTGGTGGAAATTAAATGAATTTGCATATGGTGAAAGGTCATATGACTGATATGATATATATTTATCAGGGTTCCCTCAGTTCCGGCAGAATACATTTCCATGACTTTTCCAAAACTTTTCCAGTACCACAAGAAAATTTTCCAAAACCGACAAGATTGCTTTGATTTGATTATCATGCAGTTTCAGATAGTAACTGTCCTGCCTCGGTCGTCCGCTTCTTCCGTGTGCCACGCCCTCTCGTTAACCTCGTGTGGAATCTCCGTGTGATCAGCTGTCTCTGGTTGTTGTCATTAGTCCTCTGTATTTAGTCCGTGTTTCAGTTTGTTTCCCCAGTCCAATCATTGTAATGTCACTGCGTGTTTTCTTGCCTGGCCTTTTAATTAAACCCTGTGATTTCCTGACTGCCGCTTCTCTGTCTCCACTCAGCATCCCGCATACGGCACGACAATAATACCACAATTTTCGTTACGATAACAGCCAATCTGCTTACCAAATAAACACAGACATGGACAACTTTTGCCAATGTGCAAATAGCGTTCAATTATTAAGAAAATGAATCCCAATATTAAAATTATATGTGCCTTATGATTGGTAGAGCAAAACGAGTCAAAAACGGGAAACTGTGATCAATAAAATTCAAATATGTGCAAAAAATAGTCCATAGACACACGTGCTGTGTGTGGACGAACATTGTCTTGTTGAAAGACTGTACCAGGGTGCTGTCTCAGGAGAGGTAAAACATGCGAATGCCTGTCATCACTGACATAGCGCCGTGCTGTGTAGAGTCTCCAATACTACGCATATGTCATGGGATTATGTAATGCTTGGTGTACAATACGACGATTTTCCCTCAGTGTGGTGTGTCTTGGGCGGCAGAAAAGCTTCACAATGTGTGCGGGTGCCCTCACATGTCCACTGTCTCCAACACTGGGCAACTATGACATCTGCATGTCTCACATGCAGGGCAACTGCACAATATGACCACCTGGCCACATGCAAACCCACAATGTGACTCCTGTCAAATGCCGTCAAGTGCTGGTAATGCTGTCTAATGTGTCTACAAGGCATCTTCTGTGTCTGGTGACTAGATGTGCCAGTTGCTTGCAAATCAAATCATTTACATACCCATCATTGGTCTGCACATGTACCAAATTACATCCAAATTGGACCATTACTTCTGGATGCTTAAATTTTTTTTGTCACATTTGATCCTGATTTGTACTTCAGTAGTAACTAAGTAAATACTAAGTATTTGTGCCCTATCAAGTAAAGCGTTACCAGTGGTGCTTTAGTAGAGAGGGTGGGCAGCTTCAGGTATCTTGGTGTTCACATAACTGAAGACCTGACTTGGTTCCTGCACATTGACTCCTTAGTAAGGAAGGTTCATCAATGCCTGTACATGTATGATGTTTTAAATGTGTTGTGTCTTGTCTATAAAATTTATGTCCACAGCCTGGGGTTAAGCAACTGTGCATTTCATTGCACATTGCACTCAGTATATTTGTGCATGTGATAAGTAAAACTCTGCAACTTTGGACATTTCCATAGTCAGTTAATAGAAACCATTCTGAATCTCATATTTTGTAAAGGGTCATAATTTCACATTCATCGTGATTACTACTTTACAATTCTGAGCAGGTTCTCAAAAACCTTCTCACACAAAGCTTAAATAGGACCTTCAGTCACACATGTCTACTGGAGTAGTATGGATGGGCACCGCACCTCTGTTCTCCCGTGATGCCAGCACGGATATGTCCTGTAGAGAAACAGGGGAAACATATGATCATTTGAGGCATTCTTATCATGAACTTAAACCTGGAGTCTAGCAGAACTGCAAAAGAAAAAACTTGTACTTGTTGATTAATAACATGTCTGGTTTCTGAACCTAAATTAGCAGTAAAATGTGAAGGCCTGCAGTCACAAATTGAGATGACATTAATAGATGCAAGGAGGGGTGGGCAATAAGGCCAAAATGTCACAAAATTTTAGGTTAGGAATCTATATCGTGTACTGTGATTCTAACTTGGTTGGTTTGTAATTATGTACTAATGTTAATTAACCTAATCAGCAATTATACCCTTACAAGAAACACTGATTGTGGCATCATAATAATAATAATAATAATAATAATAATAATAATAATAAACTTAATTACTAAGACAAACTGTATATTTGACAGCATAGCCAAAAATTCTTACCATATGACGAGTGTAATATTTTTATATTTTTAGCAGTCTGATGATATAGTTTTTTTTTTAAAAATCAAGTTAGATATCTAGTTAGAAAATATTAAGGTTTTAGTCACTAAAGACAGTGATATAGTCACTAATTTGAGATCCACTGAGAAAGATAATATTTGAAAATAAGCCCTGAGATGTTATGCGGGCTGAAACTACTGTTTCACTTTGGCCTGCTTTTGTTGTAGTACTGTTGCACCCTCCCAACATACAGGCATCAGGTAATAGATGCTTGCCAGTTTGTTCTGTTGTTATAATAACAAGTACTGTACTTGTAACTGGGCATTCACAAAAAAAAATCAGCAAGTGGACACTGGAAGCGCACTTGTGTGTATTTAACTCCTCTACAGCACATATGTTTGTATTGTGTCATTTGTCTCATTTGTACGTTGTTCTCGACAAAAACATCTGCTAAATAAAAATAAATGTAAATGTAGTGTTGTATAACAATTCTTGCAATAACGCTGAAACACATATTGTGGATAGAACTGCAAGTAGTCATAATAATGTATCACCATATTGCCCACCACTAAATGTGAGACTGTTGTTTTAGTTGTTAAGCTTTATACTTTTTTTCTTTAGTGAAATTTGATGAAAGAGGATCACATGAACAAATTCGGAATTCCAATCCATATATTTAATGGAAACTGCAAACCTGTCCTATAATGTTCTGTACCTTCAAGACACGAGGCTGCAGCCGACAGGGGCAGGCAGGCAGCTGACTGAGAGCTGCAGTGATGTCAGGAGTTTCTATGGAAGCCAAAGAACTGCACAAGGCCTTGACAGACTGCACCAACCGTTCCACACGTAGTGGTAACTCCATCTGCAGCAGCAGGAGGCAGAAGATTCAAAGATTCCTATTCAATCCCTAAACTATACAATTCATCATAGTAGATACCCTCTCTTAAAATAAAGTGGATAATAAATCAGGAAACATAATAGCTATTAAGGGCCGTCACCTTGGATTTATGGAACATAAATGATAAGTCCAAGCAACTAGAAGAGGCAAAATCAATACGTCTGGTTGGTTGATCCTGCCTTCTCTAGTTGCTTGGACCCACCTCCTCTACAATCTGATTGGTTCTCTCACTGAACCAATCATTTTTCATTCTGCCCCCAGAATATTTTGTGCAAATAAAGCTTCCATGAGTGCTCAGAAAGTGCATATGGATCTTATGCAAAAGGAACAATCATTGAAATACCATAGCTTGCTAATTTTATTTCATATGACAGAACAATAATGTTTTGGCATAATTTAACTTGTTGTCTTAACTCAGCTGACTATTGTGGACTCAGCAATATGACAAATCAATGTGAATAATATCCAATGTTGATATTAATATCACAAACTGTGCAGCACCAATACATATCGATAAATAGAATCACATATTAGTGCTATGGTATAGATAAAAAGCTGGAGTACCTCTGAAAGGACAAAGGATTCTGCTTCATTGTGGAATGTGTCCAGGAGCAGTGTCAGAGCTTCTCTGAACAAAGCAAACACAATTGTTAACCACTTTGGCATAGAAAACTGACCAACAGTCCTAAAATGTAATTACTTTATGTACAATCCAGACAACCACAACCCTACCTTGTGACAGTCTGTTTGATCGGTCGCTCCTGCAGAAGTATGCTGTGATTCATTGTGGAAGGAGTCTCATCATCCTCTTCCTGTTGGCCATCAACAAATCAGAGAACAACACAAACACACTACACCCAGCCTACACTACATTTTTCATGATAAAAATACTTATCAAATAAGTCCAAAACACAATTTTCTGGCCCTAGATTCAAGCAATCCCCCCAATTCTCTATCTTTACAATATAGGTATATTCAAGATGTAACGCATAACACAGCATTAATGCAAACAGCAAAAGTTTGGTCTACTCAAATTGCCAACTGACTAACAAACTTGAAGCCATAACAACAATAAATGTTCCATTACAAATAAAGGTCACTGAGAGCACCACTGTATATCCCCCACTTTTTACTCATCTCATTATACCCAGCAAAACACTGACAGGTAGGTTCCTGTCCTCCTCTAACTGCCAAGAACACTATCTTGACAGTATCCATAGGAAGCAGATGGTTTAGTGCTTAAGGAATACACATCTATATTCTTGGAGGTGACTTGCAGTTGTATCTTTGAGCAGTGCATTTAACTAGACCAATTTAATCTATTTATACAATCTAAAAAACTTGTTCTAAAAATCATAAAAATGAAAGATAAAATATAAAATCTAACATTACCGTTCGCACAAGCTCCTGGCTTATAGTGCTTCTCTTGGTAAGAAAGAGGCGAATCTCCCAGTCAAATTTCAGACACTGCTGAATGTATTCTAGGCTGGCCAAAGTCTGATTGCTGTAAAAGTGAAAAAGATCAGACACAGAGTACATATGCTCTCTGCGATAACGTTTTGTGTAGCACAAAAGGTTCAGCTGATCTCATAAAATTTTCACAGGACACCCTGTAATAAGCATTTTGGGGAAAGCTGCAAAATAATAAAACATTTCATTGTTTGGGCAGATGGCCCAGAAATGACTGCATACAAACAACTACTGTTTCTCACTACCTGCCAAACAATGGTCTGATTAAACACAGGAAGTCCCTCTTCCTTTCTACAGGCTCTGATTATCAGGAAAACACACACTTCCTCCTGGCCAGCTACAATACTGCAAACTGAAGACGACACCAGTTACCCCAATGAAATTAAAGTTTCTTTATGGGCGTTACTATCACAAACTCATAGGAAAGGTGAAGTCTTGCAGTGTTGTAAAACAAACACATTGTTCACACACAGAGAAGTGGATTAAAGCTAAGGGGTTTTAGATTGGGGATGATGCAGTTAGTTTATCCTACACACAAATATGTTTGTCTTGTTTAAGCTCCCACAAACAGCCCAGTAATTAAAGCTTATTGGTTTTCGAGCAGACAGTCAAAGCTAGACCTTATATACCACAAAACCATAAAGAGGAGGGGGAAGGGGAAGTTGTTGAATGCTGTTATATGCAGTTCCTAGTACTGGCCAGTGCCAGCACTGGGGCAGAGAAGTGGAATTTATGGACCACCTGTGGAAACAGCTCTTTGCAACTGAGGGGATGAGCCAGACAAAGAGGAGAACCTGTCTACATTGATCCACAAGCTTACAGGAGACATCCACATGCTCTAAGAAATGCAAATGCAATTCTCAGAGACGAGAAAAGCATATTATACCATGATAAATTTATGCTACACTGCACTCAAGCACTTTCCTAATTAAGGATAAAAGACTGCTATGGCCCTTTCAGTGAAGCTACTTCACTGTGTTTATGCAACCCAAGTTGAAGTGTCGGTCACATTTTAATGGCTCTACAAGTTGGCAGATCAACTCTCATAATTCGGGTTCTTCCATTGGCTGTGGAAGGGCTTCTTCACTCACTTCGTCAGGAATTCCTCGTGACCACACACTTTCAGCAAGTAGTCCTCCACATCAATCAGAACCAAGTCATCATGGGCGTAGCACAGAGTCTGGTAGATCAGCAAGTCGACAGTAGAGGAGCCTGGTGTAGCAATTGAAAAACGAGGGTAACAAATGTAAATAGATTGACTGGTGATTAATCCTGAAGGACAGTGACTGAACTTTATACAAAAAGCAATAAATTGAACATTACAATATAATGTTCATTAATATTACTAAAACTTTTCCCCCTTGAGTTTGTGCATTTATTTGACTAAACAGATTGTTTAATAAAATGCATAAACCGAAAATGAGTAGCCTAAATCAGGGAAAAGCAGAGTATATAGAGGGCTTCCCTGACCTGGACAAATTAGCTAAAGCACTTCCCTGTTAGCACATCTCATAATCACTCTAATCACATGACAGCAAAGTTAGGTTTAGTGCAGACCTGAAACAGCCAAAGAAAAAGGCTGACTAATCCTTTGTATAGTTAAGTAGAAAATTACAGTGCAGATAGAAAAAACTTTATTAATGTACATTTACATCGATTGTATATTTATTATAACAAAATCTAATTTATTATATTTATTTAGTTTGGTAGCAGTATGCATGATTAACCTGTAGGATTACAATTACTATTTCCTTGACAAATCAATATTAGGGATTTTTGCTTTACCATTACCATTGCAGACGTAGGCCTAATTATATTATACGTAATCCAGACACACCTTTTTAAAATCATTGTCTATTTTATTGCAGCAATCAAGATAAATATGGGTTACATCAATCTAATAAAAACATGTCAGTTACATTATCAAGCTAGATGTAAATGATTTACAAATAATAACTAATAATAGCACATTTTTAAAAACATTCTTTGATGTAGGCCTATTTTATTAACACTTGCTAATATCAATACTCTAATAAAACATGCTGTTTATATTATCAAGCTAAATGCAAGTAATATTTTAATAATCAAAACACCTTTAAAACATTTGTAAATGTCCAGTTTCAGAAACACTGCACAGTAAAAATGTCAGTAGATCTTACAGTAAAAAACTGTGAAACGCTTAAATTGTTAAAGTTTATTACCGTGTGATGTCACTGTAATTAAAATAATCAAAGAAAACAATCATTTTTAAAATTTTCTCTCTGTAAAAAATACATTGCCATACTGTGAAAAATAAAAAAAAAACGTTTAAAAAATGGCGGAGGCGGACACAGCAGTGTCTTGTTTTAATTCTGCCAGAATTTGCCGATAATTAGATGATATTAGGTCGGAGAGACACTGATGTATTATGTGACGTTGTGGAGTTTTTGGATTATTTTATGTAGTTTCAGATTACTTAACGTAAATCCTTCATTCAGGGGTGTAGTGGAAGGTAAATGCACATAAACGCCATTTACGCACCTTTTAAATTTACAAAACAGCGTTTACTCACATTTTTTGAGATCACTAATGCTAAGGATATAAATAGTTACTCACCGTTTTTACTGCTGTGCAATTAGTTTACCCACCTTAAATTTCTTGTTACCACTAACATCTATGGCATTTCATGAGAGTGCAAGCCGGCGCATTTTTAGCGTAAAATGCGGAAAAGGCTTTTTCTCCGCAATAAATGTTTACATTGTTTGTCCGTAATAAATGCAGGCACACTCGCTTGTGTGCTCTCTCCCCCTGTCACATATGTGTATCAACATTAAATAACATTAGACATATATTTTTTATTTATTTATTCCTTGTCGTGTCCGGCAGTTTAGCAAGCAGGATGTTAGTCTGGGTGCTTTATTGTGCCAACACTTTTATTTTGCCAAGTGGAGCTTCGGATTGAGCTCCTCTTGTTACTTGAGGTATATTCTTTATTCAACATTTTAGATTATTGCGCAATAAACCCGGAGCTGACAGCTCCGTTTTGAGATGCTTTTGAAATGAATTTGTTCTGTTAACTGAAAAGTTAACTGAAGTAAAAGAGATAAAGGAAGAGAGGAGGGAGAGACAGAGGAGGTAGAAAAATAAATTTAAAAAAAAAAAAGGTAAAAAAGGGCGGGATCAGAAAGAGAGAAAGACAGGGAAAGATAAATAATGCATAACAACCTAAGGAAATGTAGAGCAAACAGGAAAGAGTAACAAAGGGACAGCTTCTGCATCTTGCTGCTGGACATTGTATCATCACACCAGCTGCTGAAAAATAAGATCCAGGTACACACACAAAAAGTATACATACAAAAAAACCATTGGCACCATTATGCCAGGGAATACGCTTGTGCCAGTATCTGCTTCTGGAATTAAATACATTAATACCAGAGAGAAGAACTACATAAGCAGGCCAACAGGAACACTGTCTGAATATCGCCTCACCAGTATCTGCATCTGGGAAGAGGGACGGGAAGCCACACACATACTCACACACGCACCCAGACAAGGAGAGAGAGGAATACAATAGGGCAAGGAAGCCCTAATCTCTGTTGTGTGTGCATGTGTGTCTATGCGTGTGCGTTTTCTATGTGTATGTGTGTTGATGTGAAAGTTTGTGTATATGTGTACATGTGCATATATACATATATACGTGTATGAGTGAGCATGTGCATATGTTTGTGTGTTGTGACTGTATGTATTAGTGTGCAGGTTAACATGGAATGATTCCCAATGAGCGTGCGAGGCCACAACAACGCCGCCCTGGATCGTGGACCCAGGGCCCCACAGCGGCCAGGCACCCAGGCCCCCCACCACTGGAGGGCTGCGCGTCCGCCCAAGGAGGTAGAGGGGAGAGTCACCGTTAGACATTAGACAATTATTTAATAATATTCTTAGTAACAGCAGTGGTAGTCTGCGCTTTTACATTAAAAAACTGGGGTACTGAATACATTATCTAAAGCACCATGCTGGTTACACTTCATAAAACAAGATTTTGTGTATTTCATTACATTGATTCAGCTGCTACAATTTTTTTTTATACTCCTAATGTAGCATACATTTGTTTTGTATGTGAGTTGCTGGAAACAACCTTTGTAGAAAGACAGACTGGGTTATTAAAAATTTCTGGAAATTGAATTTGACCACCCCCCCCCCCGATTAATCGAAAAATTAATCAACAGATCTTGATTATCAAAATAATCATTAGTTGCAGCCCTACTAAAAAATAAACAAGGGACAATCAGTAACAGTTGTCTTTTCTGTTTACATGTCTTCGATTCAATTTTTAAATGGACAAACAGAACAAATTCATTTCAAAAGCATCTCAAAACGGAGTTTTTTCCCCTACAGTCTGGATTACAGCATCGTTTAACTGCAACGTGCCTAAATTCAAACAGGTCAATTGGGGCACTGCATCTGGCTCCGCTAACACCTGAAATGCTCCAGACAATTTCTGCTTTGGACTACAGCAGGACGCCAGCAGTTTTTCGGTATCAAGGAGTGGCTTTGGACTCAACTACAGTCCGTGCAAAGAAACGCTGCAAAGAAAGTCCAATAGCACTGCAGCCAACAAAAGCAGGCAGGCTTGTTGGCAACGTACTGCTGATCGAGTAAATGCATAAGTACATTTTCATGGTCATAAAACATGGTCGATGGGGGCGCTCGAGGGAAGTTAGGATGTAGCACGCGTCTCTCAATCGCTCCTATGACTGTGACCCAATTTATACATTTATTTGTGTTTTATTGAGTTTATACCTCTGCCAAAGTGTTCGTGACGGTATTATTACCTAATCCATTTTTGTTTTGTGGAATTTATTAAGTAAATGATGGCCACACGTTCAAAAACAGAACCTGCTAAAGCTGCTATGAGCAAACATGGATGCCAGCACAATTCTTCTCCAACTGCCAAGGCTGCTGCTAATGCTAACCCCACAGAAGCTCTAACTGTGGAACGTTTGCAGTCCATGATGGGGTCTCTCAAAACTGATATTTTCAGTAAGATTGACTCTTTTTCGGACAACCTAAGGACAGAAATCTCATCGGTCAAAGATGAGCTTAAAGGAATCATCGAAGGAATACAAACAAAGCTCGGCGTACATGGAGATATCATAGCGGATCTGAAGCGGGGTGCCATGGACCACAGCACTCGAATTGCGAAGCTTGAAAGTAAAGTTAGCTCTCTGGCGACGAAGGTGACATATTTGGATAAGTGTGAGGACTTGGAGAGCAGAATGAGGAGGAACAATATTCGACTCCTGGGAATCCCAGAAGGAGCAGAGGGTTCACAACCAACGGAGTTTGTGGTTCAGCTGCTCCAGGGTTTGCTCAAACTGGATGAAAAGCCACTACTGGACCGGGCTCACCGCACTCTACGAAGTCAACCTAAAGTAGGAGAACCTCCGCTCCCTTTTGTTGTTAGGGTGCATTTTTTCCACGTCCGAAATGTCATCCTAAAGAAATCTGGAGAACTATCACTCCTGGCTTACAAGGACAGAAGGATCTCGATTTTCGCAGATTTTACCACAGCCATGGCTAAGAAGTGGGCGAGCTTCATGGTACATATATAATGGTTAGTGGTACTCTGTTTAACAAGAAAGTAGTTTTATTGAATATCTATGCTCCTAATTGGGACAGTGGACCACCTGTGGATCAGTTTTCAGATCAGTTCTCTCCAAACTCCCCAATTTGTCCTCCCATATGCTAATACTGGGTGGTGATTTTAATTGTTGGCTGGATCCTCTTTTAGATCGGTCTTCTGTTAAACCCACCACCTTGTCAACCTCTGCCAAAGTTATTCATGCTTTCATGTCTGAATTTGCTGTGCCGGACCCTTGGAGACTTTTTACTCCATCTGGGAAAGTATATTCTTTTTTTTCCCCCAGTCCATCACACCTTTACACGTATTGACTACTTTCTTCTAGATAACAGACTTCTGAATTCTGTATCTTCATGTACGTATAATACGATTGTTGTGCCTGATCACGCCCCACTTACCATGCAAGTAGTCTTTCAAGTGACAGAGAAATTAAGGCCAGCGTGGCGTCTAAATGCATAACTCCTTAGTACAGAACAGTTCGTTACATTCATCTCCACAAAAATAGACTTTTTTATTAGCACAAATAGGTCCCCAGATATTTAAATGGCTACACTTTGGGAAGCGCTAAAAGCTTATATTAGGGGTGAGATTATGTCCTTTACAAACAAAGTTAAGAATGAAAGATTATTGAGCCTAGCACAACAGATTGCTCAACGAGACACCACTTATGCTACTTCTCCATCACCAGCTATTTATAAAGACCGATTAATTTTGCAATCCGAGCTGGACACACTGTTGACCGATCAGGTCAAAGAGCTACTCATGAAATCTAGAAGTAACTACTACGAACAAGGAGACAAAACCAGTAAACTACTAGCTCATAAACTATGCCAACAAAGTGTCAAGACAAATCTCTCAACTTCTGAATTTGTCTGGCACTACGAGAGATCCAGGAGAGATTAATGAGGAGTTCAGGAGATTTTACCAATCTCTATACACTTCAGAGACAAAAGCGGATGATGCGGAACTGGAGAATTTCTTCAGCTCCATCGATGTTCCTACAGTCAAGTGTGACCTGGCTGAAAGTTTAGAAAAACCAATCACGAATGAGGAGCTGTTGAACTCTGAAATCTCTCCAATCTGGTAAAGCTCTAGGGCCTGACGGATTTCCAGCCGAATTTTACAAGACTTTCTTTCCCGAATTAGCCCCTATTTTATTTGAAATGTACAAGGAAGCATTTACAAAGGCCACTCTTCCTCAGTGTGGTAAAGCACGCCCAAAACAGCATGACAAATTTAAATGCACGTAAACACACGTAAACAGAGGAAGTTATGTATATTGGTTGCGTGTGCAATCGGAAGCGTGTGTGCACCCACGCTGCCGACAGCAGGCGGAAACAGCGGGAGGGGAGCGAACGCGATGGTTTTCCAGAGGTAAGCGCGTGTGCGTGAGCTAAGGGAGAGAGAGAGAGAGAGAGTATGAATGTGTGTGCCAGGGTTGCTCAGCGGGGACATCTAGGCCAGCTTTGTCACACTCAGACCCTTACCCAGGCAACTATTTGTTTAATCCTCAAAAAAAATAAAGACCCTCTTGATTGTGCATCCTATCGCCCGATTAGTTTGTTAAACGTAGATTATAAAATTTTGGCCAAACTCCTGGCACTGCGCCTAGAAATTGTACTCCCAACAGTCATTTCCCCTGATCAAACAGGGTTTATTAAGAATAGGCATTCTTTCTTCAACCTCAGACGTCTGTTCAATATCATATACAACTCTCCCAGTGTCAAGGTTCCGGAGGCCATATTATCCCTAGATGCAGAGAAGGCATTCGATAGGGTTGAATGGAACAATCTTTTTTACACCCTCAATAAATTTGGATTCGGTCCTAAATTTACTGCCTTCAAGAAGCTTCTCTACTCCTCGGCGCAAGCTGCCATTAGAACAAATGATATTAATTCAGAACACTTCCCTCTGCAACGCTCAACTCGTCAGGGATGTCCATTAAGTCCACTATTATTTGCCCTCGTAATAGAACCTCTGGCCATAGCACTCCGTTTTAACCCTCTCATCCACAGCATTGTTAGATATGGATACGAAAACAAGTTATCATTATATGTGGATGACTTACTGTTGTATATCTCTGATCTTTCAACATCAGTCTCCGCAGCCCTTACCACACAATTTGAGCAGGTATCAGGTTATAAGCTGAATTTCAACAAAAGTGAATTGATGCCACTCAACAAGTCTGCAAAAAGCTTCCCATTACATAGCTTGCCATTTAAAATAACACACCATAAAATGACCTATCTTGGGGTTCAAGTGACAGATACATTTGAAAATTTATTTGAGGCCAATTACTCCCCTATTCTAACTCGTATTAAAGATGATATTGATCACTGGTCCGTACTCAATCTCACTCTGATGTCTAGAATTAATTCTGTAAAAATGAATATTCTTCCTAAGTTTTTATATTTATTTCGATGCTTGCCAACCCCACTCACTAACGCCTTTTTTAAAAAGGTAGATAGTTTAATCTTATCCTTTATTTGGGACAAAAAAAACAGCTAGGATACGTAAAGAGCTGCTGCTGAGACCTAAGATATATGGAGATTTAGCTCTGCCAAATTTCAGGTACTACTATTGGGCAGCTAACCTTAGAATTATCCAGTATTGGTTAAGAAGAGAAGAGCTGTCCTCGCCTTTGGTTGGAGATGGAGGCAACCTCAACTAAGCCTGCATCACTGCCCTCTCTGATTCACTCACCCATCATGAACCCCCACAGTAGGTTCACTAAAAATATATGTGTTAAAAACACTCTGAAGATTTGGAATCAATTTAGACGTTACTTTGGATTCCAAACAATTTCTTCACTTGCCCCGTGACCTCAAACCCAGCGTTTCCTCCCTCTATAGTTGATGGGGCCTTTTTAATCTGGTACAAGCTTGGTATTAACACATTCAGAGATCTCTATATTAATAATACATTCGCTTCATTTGATCAGCTAGTAACTAAATTTGGTGTCCCCAGACAACACTTCTTTAGATTTTTACAGATCAGACACAGAAAGTTAACCCTCAGTTCCCCCACCTCCCCAGAGAAACACAAGTCGATGCTTTCCTTACACCTCTTCCTAACTTAAAGGGATCTCTGTCAACACTCTATTCCCAAATCCTTTCCTTACAATTACCTTCACTAAATCATATAAAGATGGCGTGGGAGGACAAATTGGGGGAAGAGGTACCGGACAAAATTTGGGAAACAGCACTAAAAAGAGTCCATTCCTCTTTTATTTGTGCTCGACATGGGCTAATCCAGTGTAAAATTATCCAATTATCCATTGGACTAAGGCAAGACTATCTAAAATTTATTAGGATATAAACCCTAATTGCAACAGGTGTAATCAGGCCCCTACAAATCATGTGCATATGTTTTAGAGCTGTCCGGCCCTGCTTGAGTTCTGCACTCTTATTTTCAACACCCTCTCAGAAGTATGTGAAACACAGATTGACCCAAATCCTTTTATTGCATTGTTTGGTACCCCACTACCCGCTGTACAACTGACAAATATCTGCAGTGACGTAGTTTCTTTTACTACTTTGTTGGCATGACGGTTAATATTGCTTATATGGAAAGCAGCAACACCTCCATCCTATACGCAATGGATTAGTGAAATTTTAAACTGTCTTAAACTGGAAAAAATAAGAAACACAAAGAAAGGATCCACTGAACTACATGGTATCCCTTCCTTTCTTTTGTGAAGCGACTACACCTAATTGATATGGAAGGGTAGCTCACCCCCTGCTGGATTAATAAAAGAAAAAAAAAAGAAAAAGAAAAGAAGAAAAGAGGAAAAAGAAAATAATAAATAAATAAGTAAATATGTAAAATAAAATAAAAATGGGTTTGATTTCAAGGAAGTGAGGACACCAAGGCTTTAAAGTTTAGAGATAAGGAAATGATGACTTTTTTTTCCTTTCTGCTTATTGTATAACCCTTTTACTCTGCTTGTTTCCTCTCCTGGAGCCGACACCGTATCGTGGTGGAGGGGTTTGCGTGTTCCAATGATCCCAGGAGCTAAGTTGCCCGGAGCTTTATGCCCCTGGTAGGGTCACCCAAGGCAAACAGGTCCTGGGTGAGGAACCAGACAAAGTGCGGCTCACAAGAC
>JAODKF010000138.1:28375133-28389708 GCA_026779585.1 Mormyrus proboscirostris | reverse complement strand
TGGTGCACTGCTGACCTCAGCTCGGGATGTTGTGGGTCGGTGGAAGGAATACTTCGAAAACCTCCTCAATCCCACCGCCACGCCTTCCAATGAGGAAGCAGAGTCTGGGGACTTAGGGGTGGACTCACCTATCTCTGGGGCAGAGGTCGCCGAGGTGGGTAAAAAGCTCCTCGGTGGCCAGGCCCCGGGGGTGGATGAGATACACCCGGAGTTCCTCAAGGCTCTGGATGTAGCAGGGCTGTCTTGGTTGACACGCATCAGCGGCATCGCGTGGACATCGGGGGCGGTGCCTCTGGATTGGCAGACCGGGGTGGTGGTCCCACTCTTTAAGAAGGGGGACCGGAGGGTGTGTTCCAACTATAGGGGGATCACACTCCTCAGCAGGTTACTGGCTTATCGGGGTAGTGTGGTTTTCGTCCTGGTCGTGGAACAGTGGACCAGCTCTATACTCTCCGCAGGGGCTGTGGGTAGACGAGGAGAACAAGATCGCGAGTGCAAGCAGCCAAAATGAGTTTTCTCCGCAGGGTGGCTGGGCTCTCACTTAGAGATAGGGTGAGGAGCTCAGGCATTCGGGAGAGACTCAGAGTAGAGCCGCTGCTCCTCCGCATTGAGAGAAGCCAGATGAGGTGGCTCGAGCATCTGCTTAGGATGCCTCCTGGACGCCTCCCTGGTGAGGTGTTCCGGGCATGTCCCACTGGGAGGAGGCCCCAGGGAACTATGGAGGGACTATGTCTCTCGGCTGGCCTGGGAACGCCTCGGGATCCCCCCAGAGAAGCTGGAGGAAGTGGTCGAGGAGAGTGAAGTCTGGGTTTCCCTGCTGAGACTGCTGCCCCCGCGACCCGAAATCGGATAAGCGGAAGCTAATGGATGGATGGATGGATGGACTCTGCTTGTTTCTTGCTAGTATCTGTTTATTTATTTAAATGATTCCATATCTTCATGTTCTGTGTTAGTAGGTGCCTTAAGGGCAACTATTCTTTCTGTAATGGCTGTTTTAAAACCTAAATAAAAAAATGTTTATAAAAAAAAACATGGTCTAAAATGTCTCACAACCAAGTATTAGAGTGTGAAGTGTCTTCTGAAAAGAATTGAAATACTGTTAATAAATACGTATTAACAATATCATAACATCTGATTTCAAATACAATAGCAGTGGAAAGCGTCCGTGGCAGCAAGTCAGGATGAAATATAAAAACATGCCAAGTGGTAGGGCTATGTATTTATATTTCTACTCATTATGAAAGATTTGTTGTGTCTAGCCTCCTCTTAATAGTGTATTTCTATGTTTTACAGCTAATAAGAAAAATGTGTCTATTCATATTACACGTAACAGAAGGTGAGCCATTGTTTAACAAACAAATGATTTACAACAGGACAAAACAGAAGCACCTGTCATCGTGGTTAAGTTAGCCTTATATTCAATATTCAGTTTTCTGGCTTAAATAACTTTTAATGGAAGGTGGGGCATTTTTAATGACAGAATTGTGATGTCCAGTACACAGACAACAATGCACACTGATTATTTTTGCACGTCAAACCATTTCGTGATTTGTGCCAAATCGTGTTAATAGGTAATATAATAGGTCCTGTCAGCTATAATGACATTGTGGTTTAGCATTTCGGGCTCATGGCGACTGTTGCACACCCCTTTGTTTCCCAGATTGGTTTACGTAGAATTTTAATTAATTCCTAAATGTTCAAATGTATCCGTATAATGTGCAATGGGACAATATATGAATGGGTTAATAACTTCACATCTAGTGAAGTGTGCTTTGACCAGTGGACAACTGGGAACAATGCACACCCCTTGGGTTTTCAGAATAACATTCTCTCTAACAGTTATTAATTAATACATTGCATGCATATTATTTGCCATTGCTCCATTTCATACATTTCGACAGAGAGAGCCCCCAACGTTCGCACTAATGTCATACGGATCATCCAGGTACGCCGGCATTGTCTTCGGAGAAATAGTAGTTGTAGGGATGGTGCTTATACAGGGCTGGTTTACGCTGAAACCTCGACTTAACCAAGAACAAAAACTGCTCTGAGCAGGTTTGAGACTTAAATTGCCAAAGCAGCATGCCTCGAGTAAAATCTACCCACTTTTCGTCATACAGTTTAATCACGAAGTTACACCACACGTCATCAAGATACCCGCTAAGTTACCCCGATAAGCCAGTAACCTGCTTCATAGTAGAGGCTATTGGAGACGGATTTTATTAAGGGTAATCGTTTAGTTAGTATAGCAGCTTTTTAATGGATAAAGGCAGTGGAGATTTCCTCGTTTGACTTCAGGCTCAAACTTTAAGCTAGCTAACCTTGCAGCTTGTGTTGACAATGGCTATAACTTTGGTGTGTGTAAATTTTGAAGATGTATTTTTGTAACATATGTGGATCATCTGTTCGGTCTGTTAAAGCATATGTTTTATATTACAAACCCCATTGTATTTTTAAATGTGTTGAACCAAGTTGTGAGCAGGTGTTTCCTGGATATCCAGCTTTAAAGTCTAATTTCTATCACCATCACAGTGGTACCACAACTGTTTCTCAGAATATGACCTTAATGGAATTAAAATGCACTGTTTCTCTTTGTGAACGCCAGTGTGACAGAACTAAAGCTTTGGTTGCTCACTTAAAGGAACACATAGAAGAGGGATTGGGTTGCCTAGTGAGAGGAGGCAAAAGGACCTTTCTGATCAAGTTGTCAAGTTGGTTGAAGATACTTTGAAGGCACTTGGGGCTGCAACCATCGATGATTTAAATTATATAACAGAAGGAGACATGCTGCCAGCGTTAAAGCAGGTAGAAGACTAGTTGCTGCCTGGGCCCAAAATGGTAAATGTAAAACATTACCACCACACCATGCCAGGGTACACTTATCTAATAAGGCAGCACGATAATTGGGAATAGTTGAAATCTTAGTTTTGCTGAGTACAAGTGCCAGATCATCATTATTTAAGCATGCTTGCTGTGTAAATGAAAGTTATGTATGAGAGCAATTTCACTAATTTTGAGTGAATTGTGAAACCCAATCTGTAAGAATGATTGCCATATTAACTTTTGACCATACTGTGTAGCCTTAATATCTACAATACAAATTTATTAACAGTAGCAAAACGTCACTTAAGATTTTATGCTTTCATATCTCCTTTGTTGTAGTTTTAGACTCAAACACTTCAACACCAAACTTGGTGTGTTCCTCTCCAGTGGTTGCCCATTCCTCTCTCTCTCTCCTGCCTCAGCTTCATCTTCACCATGGTCATCCACCAATACTTCATCACCTTCCAGTGGCTGTACATCATTTGTGCCAAATTGGGCTGACAGTTTTGAGATACCATGGTAGAAGCTCCCTGAGCTTCAGAGAAGGTTCAGATGGAGAATGTGCCACCAATTCCCTGCATTATTGTTTGTGTTATGTAAACAGAGCAAAACCATTTTGCTTTTCTTTCTCTTCTTGTTTAACTGCCAATCTCTTGTATTCTTGGCTTGTTTAGTTTAATGTTATTTTGCTTCCCACACTGATATGCTAACACTTAAACTTAGAACAGGGGTGCCCAATCCTGCCCCTGGAGTATTACCACCCTGCAGAGCTTAGATACGACCCTAATTTAACACACCTGACACAGATAATCACGCCCTTCAGTTATATCTCAGTATGAGAACCAGCTTAACTTCAACACTTCTGACTGTAATACTGAGATGATACTGAAGTGCCTGATTTTCTGTATCAGGTGCAATTTGTCTGATGTTTGGCAGTTATTACTGTATCAGCATACACTACCCAGCGGAACTGCGATCAACACTAGAGTTCCTCCAACGGTAAATTTCTTTTTATCATATTTACAAAACATAGCCTTTTATATGCTGCCTCAGTTTGTTATATTCCTCTGTTCTCTTTTTTGATCAAGATATTTCTTTTCCATTAATCCTGAGAGGCACCAAGGTTGAGTCCAAGAAGAATAAACTGATGTCAGTCAACCCCAGAGTTCTCACTCTCATCTCAGACATTGCAGACCATGAGTGGACCTAGACATACCCACAATGTTTGGCTATGAAGTGATAAGGTATGCTGCATGGTACGTACACTACAGATGTTTTGTTGTTAAAATTATACTGTAGGATCACCCATGCACATATCACAGAGCTTAAATTTCAGGTTGCCTGAGACAAGGCCTAGCCTGGTAAGAGAGGTACACGTTGGCCTAAGCACCAATGGGGGGTTAGTGACCCCACACACACAGACACACTTAAACATACCTACACACAGACAGATAAAAAGGGAGGCCAGCACTCCAACTTTTATTGCCCAAAGATTTAGGGACCTACGGGCAGCAGAGTCAACCTCAAGGACAGGGATCCCTTGACTTGGCGCGCAACCCCATCCCCATACATCCTGACTTACATATCACTCACCCAACAGGCCAACACCCTAAAGAAAGTTTCTTTTAAGTTGGCTTGTGCATGCCCTGTATATTTTTGCCTATGATTGCTAGTCTCAATATACAGGTTATGTTTGTGTGTGTCCTTAGACAATATTAGTGTTTTGTGTGCCACCCTTATAACCACGGAGTATCACCTATTTTACCCCTCAAACTTAAACACTTATATAAATTTGGATAAACAAATATGTATAGCTACCATTGCATATTTGTTATCATGGTTATACCAGAAGAATCTTGAAAATTTAATAGTCTAACCAGGTATCCTACTGTGTCCTAACTTTCAGAGATTCTTCTTTCTTTGTTTAACAAACATTACTCCACATTACTCTGTGGCCCTTATCTGATCTTTGTGGCCTGTTAGCATTTCTTTACTTGCTATTCTGCATTAAATGAACTGAATTAAGGTGTACATTATCCATTCTGGGGAAAAGATCTAGTGGGATAAGCCACACCAACCAAAATATGTTGTTACCAGATGTGCAATTTAAATTGGTATTACAGTACCACAAACTAATGGCCACGCCTATCTAAGGATAAGATGTGCTGTTTGAAGGTGAATGTGTCATGTAATTTCTGTACAATTTACCCAAAGTGTAACATCTGAGGTATGGCATGTTTGGTATCAAACTGATGGAAAATCACTCCTGATTTCTAATCTGGTCAGGTTACCATAAAAGTGTATGTATCAAAAGATACACCAGCCTAATGAAAATCATCAGTAAAGGCGGAATCAGTCTGGTCATAAATCCCAAAAGGCCTGCCACAAACCCCCTTAGAAAGCCTGCCAAATGGATGGTCATTCCTAAAAATTCCTAAAAATTCAAGTAAAAATTCAAATATTTGATGTTTACAACCTCAGAGATGTAAAATAAAATGCTTTGTTATAATAGACTAAGCTGGTTATTTTTATGGTATTTGGAAAAATTCAGTTAATGCTTTGTGTGTGTGTCACGTCCAGCTCTGTCCGATCCTCGTGTGTGCCACGCCCACCTCATTACCTTGTGTGATTCCCCGATTGTGATCACCTGTGTCTTGTTACTGCTGCTTGTCTCTTGTATTTAGTCCGTGTTTCAGTCAGTCTTCCCAGATCCGTCATTGTCGTCTTACCCCATCAATGCCTGTTTGGAGTTCTTGTCGCCTAATAAACCCCTGTTCCCTCGTCAACCTTGCCTGCTCGCCGCTCGCGGAGCGTGACAGTGTGTTAAGATTGAAGAATAGAATGAATGACTAAAAACACTAGTCTGGGAAAGGTTCTCCTATATCAACTGATAACAGCAACTGAAGTGTTAAGTTGGCTGAATATTTTATGGATATTTAAAAATGTTTTGTCATGGAATTAAGTTGAAAATATATATTATTAATTGAACAGTAAATGCCATATTTCATGGTGTAAACCTTTTTTTCCATATTAATTTGATATTATAATTAGGTAAAACAGTGTCTGTAAACAATAAAAAAAAACATTGTTAAATTTAATACTTTACTGCAACAACTTTTAACTGTAAAATAAGCAGTACTAACACCCTTTTACTGTTACTAGTAGAAAATTGTTAACTTTAATATTTACAGGGAAGTTCTGCATTATTTAATTTAGCTATTAAAAGTTGAGACAGCCAAACATTTATTTTTGCAGTAACTTCTGGGAAAGTTAACAGAATAAACATGTATTTTAGAATTTAGACTGTTAATTGCGCAGTACGAAAACGTCATGCTTTGTAACATCAACTTTCTTTTATACAGGATTTTCATGTTATGGCAAAGTAATGCTTTTTTACAACTTTTATTTCTACAGTATAATATTGATTGAAACCATACAGCCAATCATTTGAAGCAAAGATGCCCACACATGGTCACCTATAATGTCGAACGTGAAGAAGCCAGTGAGTAGCTCACACAAAACTGGAAATCAGATCAACTTCTTTATATACAGCTCCAGTATCAACACCTCAAATTTTTAATTCATCACATACAATACCTTACAATACAATATCTGTAATGAAACAGCTTAGGTCTAAATGTACTCAAACCTGACACAAACTGCACAGGATAACGATTATTAAAAATAAAAAGATTTTTATTACAGTTAGATAAGTTTTCAATGTGCACATAAACCTATATATTATTAGGTAAATTAAGTTAACACTTAAAGCACTTTTACTTCCTGTTCCTTTTTTCCCCACAAAGACAAAGGAGAGCGCTAAGAAGGACACTAGAAATGCTATTACCATTAAGCATATGCATTCTAAAGGGTAAAAGGCCATCTCCAAAGACTTCGGCCTCCCTGTTTCTACAGTATTAATAGTATTACTAAGAAGTTAATTAATACAGATGGTATGTAGTGTGAACTGCTAGGGTGGTATGGCATGTTTGGTATCAAACTGATGGAAAATCATGGAACAGTCAACCTCCCGGGACATGGTGGTAAAAGGAAAATCGATCAGAAACCATGTAAAACACCCAGAGGAGCTAAAGTCTTACCTGGAGTGATGATTTCAACTAGGGGTGGGCGATGTAACCTAAAATTATTATTACGGTATTGTTCCATTTTTCATTTTTGGACAGTGACAGTAATATATCATGGTATTACTTTTTCCCAAGTTCTGGGAGGATTACCATGCTTGTACCTTTATATAACTTAAAAAAAAATATATTTTTATAATATGTTAAGTAAATTTTAACTGCTAACTCACACCTTACCGCTGGGTATGATTGGTTTCATTTCGAAAAGATATAAAAAGTAGAACGCAGGGTTTCCAGCATTGGTCGGCTGTCTGGAATGAGATTCTCAATTTGAGATAAGTCTTAACACACATGCACTTACATGTATGTAACATTTTTTTTACCTTGTAAATAGTCTGTATAAAACTATCAGCACTTTTGATGTAGCTAATTTTAGGTTTCTAAGGAATAATATAGATTTGGTATAAGATTACTTGTGTGAGCATGACAGTCTGGAAGCTTGTCTTGCCAGATGCGTGAGAGTTGGCAACCCTCAGTTTCTTGTTTGTTTCAAATTAGCAGTTGATTTGTATAAAAATAACTTTATACAGTTGTTAAATAATGTAAACTTTGACAAACATGAAGTCATCAATAAACTACATCTATCTATCCAACATTTTGTAAAATATTTTTTTGAAAACTTTTCAGCTGTAGGATTTCAGAACAGAGAACCGCTTGAGGGTGTTAGATTCACTCCTGTTATTAACACTAATGCCACATTAGCTCAAACAAAAGGGCATAGACCAAAGCACTGATTTACTGAATATGTTTTACTTTTTAATTTTCTACTGTATATGTAAATTAGTTTAATCTGTATAATTACACAAAATCTGTTTAATTTTAATTTGTTAATCTGCTATTGCGACACCCTGTCAGAGTGTGAAAAGAAAAAAAAAAAATCACATCACAGATAATCCGGTTACATAAACTATAAAACGATAAGTACTCAGATTTCAACCGAAGCATTGAAGAAAATAAAATGCTTTATTTTATATAAATAGGCTGTTGCAAAATTAGGCTTTAGGCTTCTCATGCTGTTACCAAATCTATATCGTGGCACACAATCACATCAGTAATGACTAGGACACTGGTGTACCACCCCTAGTTTCCACCCGTACCATACACAACACCCTAAACGAAGATGGTTTTTATGAGCAAAGACTAAGGACAATACTATTACTGAAAGAAAAACATTAAAAGGCACTACTAATCTTTGCCAAAACCTACTGTAGCCACAATGCTTCTGGGAAAATGTTTAATGGGCAGATATTCTTTGTCAATACAGACCAGCAATTTGTTTAAGAATGGCAAAATGACACACAAACTACAGTCAAATATAGTGGAGGATCCGTAATGTTGTGGGGCTGTCCAATGTCAAAAAACTAGGTTTGGGTCAAAGATTATGGGTCCTCCATGAGAACATTGACTCAAAGCACACATAAAACAAGTCCTGATCTCTATTGGACTGAAAATCTTTGGAAAGATCTAAAAAGCAATCCTAAAAATATTCACAAGCTGGTGACAAATTACAACTTAAGAGTGGGAGAAACCACCAGCAGACAGGTGCAGGACGCTTATAGAGTTACAACAAAATTCTGGAGGCTTTCATTGTTACAAAAGGGGTGTGCACCCAAATATTCCAGATCATATTTTGCATTTTTTTTATTTCTGTGAAATCAATATTTAAGTTTAAAAGGTAACGTTTGTTAAATAACTTTGGAAATATTACTAAAAATATCTGATGATTCAAACTATATTTCGGGTTATTTCTGAAGATATTACACATGATATGCAAAAAGTTCAGTGGTGCCAATAATGTTGACCAGAATTGAATATTTAGCATCCACACTTTGTTTTGGTTGATGAGCACTGCGCTATCATGGCATGCTGCAGAGTGGTTGCAAAAGAATTAATTTTATGACAACTTTTATTTTTGCTACCACCGTATTTTCCACACTTACCATCACAGGTGAAAATCAGGGGCTCTCTGAAGTGGTCACTGATGACGGTGACTTTGACACTGACACCCAGGCCTTGCTGCAGCTCATCCTGAGCCACACAAGGGCTCCACACGAAGCCTGTGTTCTTAGAGCGGTCACTCGAAGGGTAGTCTAACCGCAACCTGCCAACAATTAACATCTCTCCTGAGCCAAATTTTTCATATTTTTTGAACATCTATCTATCTTCCAACAATGTATTCTGATCAAGTCATTCCGGGACTTAGAGCCTCTCCCAAGCAAAAAAGGACACAACAATTTCCACTACATTAAAATCTAAAAGTAGTGGGGCCCTGGACAGGAAACTGATCTTTTTCTCTTTTTTCCTTTTAAGTTTTATTTTAATCAACTCAATTTTTGACAAAAAGTAATTATCAGTAAACCAGATTTTTAACTGGAAACTCTAATAAAATAGGTAGGGGAAGATTTTGCTAATTCTAGCAGCAAACCAGCATCAAATCTTTGTTTTTTATCATTTTTCAAAACTTTACAAAAATATTTTATTGACAATTGCCAAGACTCACACATCTAGCATGTGGCAGAAGGCGGCCACCTCCTCATCCCTTTCTTCATACACTTGGAAGAGCTCATATTCAAAGCCATTGAGTCTTGAGCCAATGGTCACCTGTCACAGACAAGAGGTCCAATTACACTCTGTAGCTCTTGGGTATCCACCCAAAAGCATCAATGAGAGCCAGAATGTAGTGTCTATGATCATATGTGACTGGTGAAAAGTTCCATTTAGAATTCTACAAATTAAGTCTGGGGGCTTCCCGGACAGGTAATAACATATGACCCTTTTTTCTTCAAGTGAAATGCTTAAACCTTTCTGTAAAAGATTACTAATGCTTTCATTCATATAAAAGGGACATTCAAGGTGATAAGACTTTAAAATGGGGTATACTGAGCTAAGATCATTCAGACGGCATCAGAGGATTTTTACCGGGTCAGCTGACACTCTGCGCTGGTTCTTGTTGCTCTTCCGGAGAGGTAAGTAGGTGCGAGGAGGCACCTTTGGAGGGAGGGTTTTGCTACGAGCCACAGGCTTTCCTGTGGTGTCCCCATTGCCCCAACATCCTGGTGCAGGTGGAGAGGCCGCATTCAGGCGTGTGAGGGCTTCATTCAGGTCCTCATAGTTCAGAGGCTCCCCACTGGAGACTTTGGGCAGTTCCACCTCCGGGGTGAAGAGGTTCACATCCCTGGGCACTGAACCACTCCACACCTGGGAGTTACTGGAAGAAAGAGGGTTGCGAGGTGGCACTGCAGGTGGGGGGTCATCAGATGGGGTAAAGTTCTTGGGGGGCAGCATATGAGAACTCTCATGTTCATACTTGGCAGGACTGTCTAAGATGTAGAGAGGCTCCTTGGAGTAGTTTCGAGGCTGGAGGGTGGTTGACGAAGGATTGGATACACCAGGCTGGAGGTGGAGCATGGGGTCAGAGCCTGAAAGACCGCATATCAGGTTACCCCCACATGGGCTGAAACTATCATACAATGCTGTTCTCTCGACATCATAGGGCTCCTTGCTTGGCTCAGGTCCACCCCTAGTAGATGGCACCTTGCTCTCCTGCTTGAGCCTGGAAAGGGCATCATACTCCATTTGTAAGGCCTCAGCCATCACCAGCTCCCGTGGGCTTAGTCCCAGGGACTCCAGGCAACCCCAATGCTGATCACCATCACTCTGCATCTGTGCTGCTGACATGTCCAAGCAGAAGGTAACAGCACCGTAGCAGAAAGAACTGCAAAGGGTGGGCTGTCTATGAATACCACAAAAGGCGCATGAGGACAGAAATCTGCGGAGAGGAAGAGAGAAGTCATGAGGTTTTGTAAAAGAGCTGGGTATTTAAAAAACATACCAACCAGATATACCAAAAGATGTACCAGAGTGCACCTTAAAGCATTAGCTAAAATGTAAACATTGATTCTATGCCAGACAAAAGTGTCTAAACACAAGCGCAGAGGACACAGAACAAGTATTTTATTTCACTATAAGTTATTTGTATCAGTTTTCTACAGTACCCGGCATCTTAAGACAGCATTACACTACCTGATGACAATCTGCTGTATTGCATTGCAACTTTCAAACAGTTTAAAAAAAACAATGGCATACTGGGTTTAGATTCCAGAGAAAGCCTTAACTAGCCTTGAATGAGCTGCAAATTGAATAACACATTATTAATACAATCTAGTATAATAAATGTTTTGTTAAAATACAACCAAAAATATGAACATTAACCCTAATATGATTAATCAATGATAGCAATAAATATAAGGTTTCTTTAAGTGTAACATACCAACACTAAGTTTAGGGCTGGACAAAATATTTTGTTGAGTAATTTTTTCTTCATGTTAGCTAATATTGGTGATTATCACAATATAATTCAAGTTGTGATTTCTTTACTTCAAACATCCATTTTTGTTTAAATTAGGATTCCCCTTACACAGATTCAGGACATGAAAATTAAATGGACTGCAAAGTGTAATACAACTGTAATAAACAAATCATATAAAAACACTTTTTGACATAAGGAGCAGCACTAGAAACGATACAGTATGTTCTTGCTGTTTTTTTGTTTTTTTTTTTTTTTACCTGACTGCCTCCCTGCTTATTACAGGGAACAGGTTTGATATGGCTGGTAGAGGTGCCACCAAACTTATCCTGAAAGATAAAAAACACTACGCTTGCTTGAACTGATACACGATACAGAGAAATATGAAGAAGTTGTAAGTGCATGCATTCTGAATGTGAATACATGATGGCAATGCTTTGAGTGGTGAAATAAGTTTACATGTATTTTCAGTTTTAGTTGGCAGAAGTTTATAGTATACAGCACCAGGCTGGTACTTATCAAACTTCGAATTGCCAAAGTACCATCACATCAGATACATCTTTTGTTGTTCCTGCATAATATCTCCTGTCTAAAAAGATGTGATGGCTGCTGAGCTGCTGCTTTCTTTACAGACAGCGAGGTTTCCACCAAGGGAGTGCTCCATGACTCAGGTGTATTTCAAAACATTAGCAAATGGCATACTCCATTAACTGAAACAATCAACCTTGCTGTGCATTTGTTGAGCATAGGGCGCCCATTTTTAAAAGATTACCATACAACTGGTTGAAACTGCAGTTGCTTCTTTGATGTGATAAACTAGGGTTAGGTTTAATCTATGGTTAGGTAGAGCTGGGCGATGTATAGATTTTTAAAAGATATATCAGTGTATTTTCATACAAGATTAAATCGATATAGTTTATGCTGCTTTAAAACAATACCCATAGAGGCATCAGTTCGCCTATTTCTCCTCTGTCTGTCTCTTGCACAACTTCACCCTACCCTGCCCTGCTCCACCCCTCCCCCTCACTCATAAGTCCTGCATGCAGCAACAACATGGAGACAGACACAGACAGGAGGCCAGCTAGCAAAGAGGAGCTATTTGGTAAAAAAAAATATATACCAGTAATTTTTCAGAGCCAATTTTCATGTACAGCTGTTTAATAAAAGTGCCTGTGTGACATTGGGAACATTTGCCTCTGACTTGGAACGGTCTATTTGTTATTACCTTATGAAAAAATTATCGAGATGTATATCATATATCGCCATTCAGCTAAAATATTTCGAGATCTATATCACCCCGCCTTAGGTTTTGGTTTAGCCATAGAATTAGCAGCATTAGTAATCAAAGGAAGGTCCTCACAAGGATAGTACGATCCACTTATAACTTCAAGGGACCTGGCAAAACAGTCCATTATATCCAGAGTTGCTGTATGCCCAGAACACAACTACAGGACACCATTTACTCATGCCACACCCCAACAGACACACTTGTGGTATAGATTATTATATTGTACATGTAGTAATCCAACTTTACCTGAGCAGATGCGTGACTATTAATAATCCCAGCTACGTATTTGTGCTGGATTTCACCGGCACGCCAATCGCCTTTGTAGGCCGAGCCTGCATGTCTGTTATAGCCAAACAACACTACAGCTAAAAGCAACCTTGGGGACCAAATTGTTTGTCCGTTATAAGCAAAATTCCATTACACGCAAGTCTGCTATATCCAATGCTTTTTCTGTATGCTCTTAAAGGCGAGTCCACTATAACGGGATTTTACTGTACTACTATATATGAATGTACTTTTAACATTGTTTTTCCTGGTAGAACATCTATAGATATTTTTGTGGAATATTGTTATATTCAGAGGTGGACATTTCAGGTCCAGAAAGTTGTGTACTCTGTGACTGTGACTCTTTATGTTCATTTGGTTGGTTGAAGCCAAATCCTGGGTTTGGATTTTTACTTTCTGGACCTGAAATGTCCACCTCTGGTTATATTACCCTGTTTAAATTACTACCCAACAACCTTCAGATAGAGCTGGACGCATTGCGGAAATGAGAATTTTAGCAGAAAATGCAATGAAATACAAAAATAATTCATTAAATTCATTCCTATGTTGAAATTACTGTTTGTGTAAGGTAGAGAGCACCACTATCTTGTGATATTTTGTTATATCACTAAATTATATGTTTCATATTTAAAATCTTGATTGCCGTGGTATTTTAATGATTTCGTGAGAATCACCCAATCACATCTCTGGCTCAATTATACACTATTTTTCTCTACATCGACTAGAAATATGAAAGTCAAGAAATGTGTTTTTACCTTAAGTCCTAGCTGTGATACATAACTCAAACTACACATATTAATTTATTGCACATTCCACTTATATGACAATTTCCACTAGAACGGAGATTGCAAGCCAGGTTTTCATGTCCAGTATCAGCGATTAATCTCACAAATTCTCTTCTTGATGGAATTAAGGAGATGCACTGATTACAACGCATTTCCACACCCACCACATGACAAACCACCTCAGGGATGAGAGCCTGAGTGCAGCCGTGCAGTGGGTGATACCTTAGCACCATATTAGTCCAGATGGAACAGTGGTTTTTCCAGAGCGAGTTCCAATCCTGCCACCAACCCCCAAATTTTCCCTGTAAGATGAAAGACCTCCTTGCAGGGCTGGATGTAGATTAATGTCATACCCAAGACAAAGCAACTGCAGGTTAAGAGCCTTGCTCAAGGGCCGAAATGGTAGGATCACTCATGTCATTCACAGGATTCAAACCAGCATCCTTCCGATTGCTGGCACAGATCCCCAATCTCAGAGCTACCACTCTACCCCTGGAGTGAATTAGCAAACATTCCTGAAGACACATTCCAAACTTTTGTTGAAAGCCTTCCCAGAACAGTGCCGACTGTAATAGCTGCAAAGAGGGGACCAACTCTATACTGATGCCGGTGCTTTCAGAAAGGGATGTCATAAAAGTTCCTGTAGGTGTAATGGCCAAGTGTCCCAATACTTTGTCCATATAGTGCATCTTTTTCCAGTTTTTGGGGAAAACCCCTTGACAATTGATAATGTTAAAACTGTCCTTTTTTTGCTACCACTACCCATTGCTGCATCAGCTTTAGAGGGATCTGTCTCAAAATATCCATTTATCATGCATACAATGCCTCTGTAAAGATTTAACAAGCAAAGTGTTAGCATCTGCAGAGACAATAATAATAATAATAATAATAATAATAATAATAATCACAACTTTATTGATCCCCGTGGGGAAATTCCTTTATTGGG
>JAODKF010000138.1:28343372-28362063 GCA_026779585.1 Mormyrus proboscirostris | reverse complement strand
TTAGTTAAGTTCTCCCCAAGCGAGCTTGATGGGCCGAATGGCCTCCTCTCGTTTGTATAGTTCTTATGTTCTTATATTATTTGCCTGTGCCTTTGCAGGCTATGGCTTCTGTTCCCTCCTTGCCTCCTCCAGTGTCCCCTTCGCCTCCCACCTTGCCTCCTCCAGCAGTCCCTCCGCCTTCCTCCTCGCCCCCTTCGGTGTCCCCTCTGTCTCATGCTCACCAAGGGTCCCTCCAGCTCTGATCTCCCAGTCACCTGTGACCCCAGTGGTTCCCACCTTACACCCACCAGGGTTCCCTCCAGCTCCCTGGTTCCCTCCACCAGCCTCTTTGCCCCCTGGTTTGGTGCCCCCTGTGTTTTGCTCCCCATCCCTCTGTTATGCTTTTGTTTCCTCCTGGTCCCTTCACTCCTTCTATCATTGGTGTGCCCCCTGCTGTTGTTCCTCCGTTGTCCCCTTTCTTGGGGAAAATGTTAAACGACTTCAATCAAGGTGCAATTCTACACAGACAACATCCAGACAAGGTCAGATCACTATGAACATTGATGAACTGCACTACAAAATGGCTGATATGGAAGACCGAAACAGGAGATCCAACCTACTGTACGTCTAGTTGGGCTGAGTGAAGGAGCGGAGGGTGAAAATTGCATTGCATTCCTAAAGTCAAACTTACCTGTACGGATCCCTACTCTTGCAGGACGAGACATTAGAATAGAACGAGCCCATCGGTTGTATTCTGACAAGTCCAGCAATGCTAACTGCCCTTGCAGAATTATATTTAAACTACTAGATTACACTGATAGATAAGCAATCCTCAGCGGTGCGAGAGCAGTACATCCAATTAAATGTGGTACAGTCTGCGTTTCTTTCCGGATTTCAGTGCAGACACCACCAAGAAATGAAAAGCCTTTGTTGAAGTTAGGAAAAGGATAGAGGCACTCGGGATCCAAACATTCCTCCTGTTTCCAGCTATGCTGAAGATGGCAGGCAAACTTTGTACCAATCTCCCATCGAGGCGGAGAAATTCCTCTTAGCAAATAACCTGACCTGCAGGGAGGCTGGTGGCTCTATGCCGGGGCAAGAGAGAAATACCGGCGGGCATTCAAGGCTCCGAGGTGGAAGACAATGCCACAGCTGAACTCCAGATGTACGTGACATGACATCAGCCTGTGGTTACCGCAAGTACTGAAGACGCAATTTAGCTTGGTTAGTACGTCAATAGGAGTTTATGGATATCGCCATTGACCCTGTATGACACTTTAATGTAGTTTTTTTAGGTTTCCATCAGCGCTCTTTTTGTGGTTGAATAATTTAAAACACGCAGATTGAGTGTGGTTATTCGCGCTGTAATCACCTGTATTCATTTTCCCTAACTGGCTGTCCTTATAATGAGCACAATCAATACTTTGCTTTCATTTTCATTGAATAAATGTGCTTTTTTGTAACAAGTAGGGTGGGGTAAGTGGCTGCATCACTAGGAGGAGCCACAACTCTAAAGTTTTCTTTTTTTTTTTTGCTGGTCAAAGGGGCTTTTCTGACGAACCCCTTGCGGCTTGGAAAACATTTGTATACAGTTATGAGTCGGTTAACTGTATGCTTTGACTGGCAGCTGTAATCTCTTGTCATACCTGATCTTTAACCTTAGTCCATCATATAGACCACAGGTCACTGTTTTACAATCCCGCTGCACTCCTCCCTCATGCAGAACATGACTAAACTAAACTTTTTAACCTGAAATGTGTGTGGTCTCAATGCATCTGTAAAGTGAACTCGTTGCTTAAAGTTTCTGCATTGAAAAGCTGTTGCCATAGCCCTTGTGCAAGAAATGCACTTAAAAAAGGAGGATGTAAGTCGTTTCCAAAACAAAAAATATAAGGTATTGTCACACTCCTGTGCCTCTAATACGTCCGAGGGAGTGCTGATACTTGTAAAGAGATCACTGCACTTATCCGTATATTTAATGGGAGGAGATGGCTTAGACCATTTTGTTTATGCGGCTGTCACAGTAAATCACACCAAACTCTTACTGACATCCATTTATGCTCCAAATGTACCTGATCAAGAATTCTTTAATGTTACAGGAAAATCACTAGAATTTAATGACCACAATTATCATTATAGGGGGCATTTTAACACCTCAGTTAATCTAGCACTGGATCGATCACCTGCATTCCTAACTCTTCTACTTCTATATCCTCATCATTTCTTAATAACTTTATTACAGAACTGAAAGTAATTGACTCATGGTGTGCAATTAACCCCCATGTGAAAGGATATACATTTAACTCCCCAAGGCATAAAACATTTTCAAGGATTGATTATATTTTTGTTAGTGCTTCCTTATTTCAGTGCATGTCCACTATCGACATACTGCCTATCCTGATTTCAGACCACTCTCCTGTTATTTGTGACATCACTCCTGTTCCCTTTTTACACGTAGCAAATCCTGTATATGGCACTTCAATGATTCTTTGCTACATGATTCTACATTTTTAGATCAACTCAAATTAGGGCTAACAGAATTTTTGGAACTTAAAACAGATCATTGCCCAAATCCACAGGTGCTCTGGGAAGTTACCTACGAGGGAACTGCATTGCTTTCTCCCCAAAGGTTAAGAGCATTTTATAGATCTGGAGTAGGAAATGCAGTCTCTAGAACATAAACAGGCCCAATATTTTTCAGAGGAAGTCTGACAAAAACTGCTGACACTAAAACTAGAAGATAATCGTTTAAGATTTAAGATAAGATGAAAAGCCGAGTTTATCATTCATAAAACTGAACAGAAATACTATTTTCACTCAGACTGAACTAGTGCTTGCATTGAGATTGAAAGAGACTGAGAGTAAAGCTAACATTGATTTAATATGAAATGGGAATGAAAAACTAGGGCTATCAATACCACCTTCAGATTCTACATTATATTCTATGGTGAACCACCATGACAGAGATTTATGCAAAATATTTTTGAAGAACTTTAATCTTCCGGTCCTACCAGCACAGGATAGAGACCTTTTAAATGAGTCTCTAACAACAGAAGAACTTTTTAAGGCAGCCAAATCACTTGAGGTGATTTACCCTAAAGGTAAATCTCCAGGTTCTGATGGCATTCCCCCAGAACTATATTTGGCTGTTGGATCTCTAATACTGAACTCCATGAACTATGCTATCAAACATGGTACTCTTCACAGCACTTAGCATCACAGAAGTTACAGAAGAAACATAAGAACCCATTAGACTGCACTAGTTACTGCCCTATATCTTTAATCAATGCTGATGCCAATTCTGACTAAAGCCTTGGTTTCCTGAATTGAGCCTATTATGGACAATTTGATTCATCATGATCAAACTGGGTATCTTAGAGCGCAGTTGGCTGCAGATAACACGGCGCCTACTGCACATTATTGAACATGTGCACACATTTCCTGACACCTGTGCATTTTTTTCTCTTGACACGCTTATTTGACAGGCTTGAATGGGGCTATTTATGGACAATTCTGGATCACTTTGGTTTTGGTCCTAAGTTTATAAACGTCATTCAGACTCTTTACAGACATCCTACAGCTTCTATCTCAACAGGCACCTTTCGGTCTATACCCTTTTCATAACAAAGGGGTTGCTGCAAAGGCTGCCCTGTCACCCCTCCTTGTTGCACTTTTCCTATTTCACTGGAACCCCTAGCCCAAGCCCTTAAGCAAAGTCCAGTTATCTCCACAATTACATTGTTTGGCACTCAACATCACATGTCACTATACGCGGACGATATAATTCTGTATCTTTCAGACCTAAACAAAGCTATACCAAATGTTTTAGAATTGTTTCAGCAATATGTCAGGATACAAAATAAATTGGGATGTCATCTCTAATGGCTCTTAATGACATTTCTCAACATACTCTTCTCCCTGCCAACATTACATTTACCAAATCATTTCACATGTCTTGGTATTAAAATAACAGACTCTCTGTCAAGAATCATTCAAATGAATTTTAGTGAAATTAGCCAGAAAATAAAAATTGATCTACAAAGATGGACTGCTCTTCAGATCTCAATGCAGGCTAGAGTTAGTACAATTAAAATGAATATTTTACCTAGACTTAACTTTTTGTCTTTTATGATTCCATGTGTACCACCAAATTATTTTGAAGATCTGAATTCCATTGTATTCAAATTTATTTGGAACAGCAGACGACCCAGGATACGCTTCTCAGTTTTACAGCACACCAAGTCAGATGGTGACCTTGCCCTCCCTAAATTTAAGCTCTATCATTGGGCATTTCAAATTAGGGCTATGTGCACTAGGACAGACGCTGACTGCGCAATGGCATGGAGTACTGAATCGACTACAGTGCATCCCCACAGACTCCAGGATTTACCTTTCACAGGGGTAGGTCGTCATAAATCACGACACAAACTTACCAGTATCATTTTATCCACCTTAGCTGCATGGTACAAAGCCGAAAAAGCAATTGGTAATTCAAAGAAAAACTTTCAACAATCCCCTTTATGGAATAATTTCCACCTTCTCTCAGACTATAAACCTTTTGTTTATCCCCTCTGGTCATCCAAGGAGGTTCTCACATTTTCCAATATATTCAATGCAAATGGTGTGCGCACATTCCAGGATATTCAAAAAGAATACAGTCTACCTGGTTTCTCATTTTTCTTGTACCTCAGGCTACGATCCACAATGAAGGCCTATGGTCTGCCATGGAATACTGTCTTAAATGATCAATGTTTAGCTGGATTGATCCTGTCAAGACCTCTAAAGTTGCAGTCGCAAAAATTTACAACAACTTACTCCTTAGTGTCCATAAGCCTCTGACAATCCCATCAAAATGGGATTTGGAATTCTCTTGGTTAGGATTCCACCCGGATTGGGAAACAGTATGGTCGAATCTTTGCCTTACTTCCAAAAATCTTAGTCATATACTAGGGATGCTCCAATCAGGTTTTTTGCTGCTGATTCCGATACCGATCACCAATGAGTGCCGATCACCGATACCGATCACCAATGAGTGCCGATCACCGATACCGATCACCGATACCGATCACCAATGAGTGCCGATCACCGATACCGATCACCAATGAGTGCCGATCACCGATACCGATCACCAATGAGTGCCGATCACTGCCGATCACCGATACCGATACCGATCACATTGATTGCCTGTAAATTTTTCAATTCAGTTATGAAGAGTGCTACTGGCTATGTGATCTGGAAAAAGGAACCGAAAAAAACACCTTAATTTATACAAAAACATGTTATTGCTTATTTTTTCAAGAGAAAAAATACAAAAAAAACTTGCAGGCACAATGCAACAACCATTCAAAGGGACAACTGAAAAACACTTAAATTTACCTGCTACCAGTAACACAATCTTTAACAGATTGAGAACATTAAGGCTCTCAACAGGCTAAATAGTGCAGAAAGTCAAATAAATCTCACATTGCCTAAATCAAATAATCTCAAGCAAAAAGTCAAATGAGGCTGCATTCAAATAAACTATGTTACTAAATCAAAAATACCTAAGCATGGCTTACTGTTATGCATTGTCAAAGACAAAAAAAACTTTTTACCCTTCTTATAATCTATTACAAAAATAACAATATAATGGGTCTGTTGCTTCATATGCAAAATAAAAAAGCCCATTTGCTACTTAAATAACAACATTAATATGGTCTTAAAGACCTTGAAACAGAAAAACAGCAAAATTAAAGTGCATTTGCTTTGAACAGGGAAAAAAATGTTGAACAGCATTTACACATGCTAAATGCCTATAACTTGTTGCTGAGCATTGTGTGAAGATTCTTTTTAATAAAGAGGAGCATCTCAGTTTTTCAGTCCAGCTACCCATTCTGTGTGTTTTTCAGAATTTATTGGTGCTCTATAATCCTCCTATCTGGAGTTGGTAGTGCATAAACAAAAGCCCAGACCTCACAAAATAATACGAAATTTGTCTATGGATTTAGGCAGAAGACAAAAAGAGTGTTTTTCGTTTGCAGTAGAAAACACACACTAACTCCATGTAAATTTGCCTATGCATAAATTAGGCAAGTGAACAGCGTTTACCTCCATTGCAACTATGCTTTTCAATATTATCATGCTTGCATCTGTATTTCATATTAGTGAAATTATATATGTTAAAACAAACAAACATAATCCAAATAATGCATGAAACACACCAGGACCATCAGCCAGGACCCAGAGACAGGGCTATGCAAAGACTTTTTGAGAAGCAGGTGCTATACAGTTTACAAAGGTGGCACTTGACATAACCAACAAGTCAGGTGCTCAGGCAGCCCCCCCTCCCCCCATGTGCCTGCCCGGGTGTAATGATTAATGACCACCTATCTTTTGCTATGCTCATATCAGCACTTTCCCGGTCATTCAGGGTCACAAAAAATATCATCAGAAAGATCGGGGCCTCTTTGTCATTTTCTAGTTCTCATGACCAGGCTACTGCTATATTACCAGCTTCACCAGCTTGTGCTCTGAAACTGATACAAAGGATTCAAAATGCGGCAGCATGTCTGGTATTCAATCGGCCCAAATGCTACCACGCTACACCCCTCCTTCTCACTCCTCTTTGGCTCTCTATAGGCACTCGCATCAATTTTAATTCCTTGATGCTGGCTACCAGAGCCATTAATGAGCAATTTCCCATCTGCAGCAAGAGGATCCACAAGACCTACGTCCCATCTCACCCTCTTCAGGCAGCAACGCTTCTTGGAGATCCCTCCAACACGCGAGAAGCCTCACCACAGATACTTCTCATGTGTTGGTACGGCGATGGTGAAATAAATCCCTACACCAAGTCATCAGATTCTACCATGAGTTTCACATTGAACAGTTGTCTGATTAGGTTCTTGTTTTTTTGGATGATGATGCGTTGCCTTTGCTACATCACTTCGGACAAAAGTGCTTGCTAAGTAAAAATTAAAACTCTATTATTATAACAAATCTATTATAAATAAAATCGGAATCAGTGATTGATTCTATGAGAAAACACTGTTGCACTGTGGACAGGGGTACAAAGGAGCTGTGTATTTCCTGATACAATATAGACTAATATACACACCTAAAAGACAACAACCTGTCATAGCTGATTATGGCCCACGACAAAGTCCAGTCGAATAAAAATGTGATTAAGCAAGCATTTTAAAACTTGCACACAAACAAGTTCAGACTATTTTAAAAGGTGTGAATGCAATTAAATGGAATGACTTGTAAAACCCGAATTTTGTCTTGCTTAAAGAATATTACTGATTCAGCAATTTCCATCCCCTCTTGTTTAAAGCAATAGGCACACAGCAGTATCAGAAAGTGTTTTCAGTTACATGTCAGTTGGCCCAGGCAGTCCAATTTCACCCCCAACCCAAAACGATACACAGATAGTTGTCAAACTGGTCAGGTTTATTGTATTTGAGCAACTCAGCACAGGAAGGAAAAAATTCTGATTAAAGTTTGACGACCTAATGGACAACCTAATGGACAAGTCAACCAACGAGAAAGAAGAGATGAGTCTTAGCCAATGAGTTGCAGGGCTGTCTGCTGTAACAGCTGCTTAGTGCGAGGTGCCTAAGTGCTTGTTGCCCTATGGCATCCTATGCAACAAATCACCCAATGTACTGCAGCTTCTGGCTGCACTTCAGTTTCCTGTATGCACATGTCTGTGGTGTGATGACATTACAGAGGATGGGTGGAGATTCTACTCAGGCAGATAAAGGCACTTCTGAAAATAAAAGTAAACCGGAACAAAAAAAGGATGTAACTTTAGAGGAATGCTGCAAGTTCACAATGGGAATGAAAATGTAAATAATAAAATAAACAAAAATTCTGGTGAGGTCTTCAACCACTCATGACCATCCGGACGAGATCTGCAGGATAGATAAAGAAAGAGAGAGAGAGAGAACTTTTAGCTCAAGCCTTTATCGTCAATGAGCAGAAACCCCAACTGCAGCATCCAACATACTAACCCATCTCAAATTTTAAATACTAAATCAATTGATGCCTTAAAAAAACATTATTACTCAATTAATTTAACATCATTTTAAAATTACCTTTTAAGATTTTGTAAATGTTATTTTGACTAGGCAGCATTACTATTACAATGATTACAATAAGCAAAACTGGCAGTATCACCACTGGGAAAAAAGTTAAACGTGCCAGTTTTATTCTGTATAAAATACTTAAAAATTAACTGCTGAAACATCTACTGCAAACAAAACAGATTTTTAAAACGGAATAAAAACACTAGTAAGAGTTTCTCAAATACAAATGACTATGTTAACAAACATTCTCTATTGCAGAATTAAGAAATTATTCCACCAAGAATGACGGTATACTACAATTTATTTCACAGCTTACATCAAAATAACTATTTAAAAAGTTTAAAAAATAAAGTAATAGTTGCTCCTCAATATCTTTATGATGATTCAACATTTTTAAATGTGTCCCTCCAAATTACTTATCAAGCAGTCTTTCAAAATGCCTAGGTTTGCTAGCAAGGCACACAATTAGAAAATAAAGATGTAAAATTCCAACAATAAACAAAAAAAAATCCTATTCTCTAAAAATGTCATATTCATACAATACAAAGCACAAAGATGCCTTAATCAACACCACATTCCAATTCACATCTTCAAAAGAGAATAGATCGTCCTGTTTACATGTATTTTCACTGATGGCTTGTTTTTGCTCAGTCTTCCAACCAACTGCACAAAGCTTAAGCATGTGAGTATCTGATGGGTACATGTGGCGGTGGAGTTAAATACTTCCCAGAAATGATACCTGTTCTTGGTGAAAAACTAGTGTGCTTTCCACATGACCTTCTAAAAGCCTTATTTTGGGGGCAAGCCAGCTTTGCACAGGATGCTGTAGCTGGGGGCTGATTCCCCCCTCATGATTACAGGGCTGTCAGTATGAAGAAACTGAGATTGTGCAAGAGACAGAGATGTAGAGATGGCATATAGAGGGATCAGCTCTATAACCTACTCAGCTGCAACACAAGGCATCGACCAAGGCTCTGTTAGTGTTAGCTACCCCCCCTCCGTTTGCTTGACCTGCAAGAGCTGAGAGGGCAGAGAAGGGCCTTTTGAACTACAAGGAAATGTCCAGCAGCTATCAGCCTCCACAAGAAAAATAACACCAGCAAAACTCACTGCACACTGCAATTCGAAAGGGTTAGTAGAAGAACTGACTGCTCTGTTTTATGAGAGTGGGGGAGAGACCATATTATATGACCTTTTATGAAAACACATCATTGACCTAGAACACACAAGTCTCGGATACCGAAAGCTGACAATGAATGTATCTTTGTGCCAGAAAAATATAGATACCACTGAGGCGGGTGCTGAAGAAAGAATCCATTTATTAAGCCCTCTGCTTTGGCAGTATATCCCCAAAGTCCAGCTACCAAGACCCTCCCCAGCTCTCAGCCAAACAGTCATCCTTCTGAACCTACCAAAATACCCAGCCCCCCCACCCACACGCCCCTCTCAAAAACCAAAACTAACAAACAAAATCGGAAGGCTAGAGCGTTCCCTTGGGAAGAGGAGCCCAGACACATGCAGCACATGCTACAGCCAAGGGGGCGAGGAGGAAGGGCTGCTGGAGAGAAACAGAAGAGTAAAAAACGAAGAAAAAAAAACCCTCTTAACTAAAAGGGCCCCCGCATAGTCCTCCACCAGCATCTACACAGGGATGCGTACTTACTTTATAGTTTGCGCTGCAAGAAATTACCCTGCATTTTAACCTTCACACAGCAAATACGTACTTCATTTGCAGTATAAAGGTTAAAATGCAAAGTGATTTCTTGGCAAAGCAGAGCGAATGCACATAAAGTAAATAACCATCTGGGATGTTACAAGATATTATTGCGCTTATCGCTTTATAAAGCGAACGTATAGTGGCGCGCCAGTAATGCGTATCCCTGGCTATAACGGCAGATTCCAGGTAAGCCCTACTGTGGCCAAAATCTACAGAACATGAGGCACACTACGTGGTTCAGATGTCTAATGTTTAAGTCAGGACAGAAACAACACTAAATCTCACAAAATCCCTGCGCTCACTGTGTGAACACCATAATTAAGTATGAAGGTGTCTGTCTTTCTGACTTTATCACTAGAAGCAGCAACGCATGGGGAGAACTGGGCGGGACCCCTTTTTGATATACGTGCCAGTGGTAGGACCAGGAAGGACGCCCATACTGACGCTCAGCCTGACATGATGTGACGAACGAAGGCTGCAGAAGAGGAATGACAGGTTATACATGGTGCCACGCCCTCAAACACACACATACGCACACAGGAGACACTGATTACAGCGGGGTCTGGCACACAAGCAGTGCCTGGGAAGTGAACCTTTTCTGCTATACCACGCTCTGGACAGGAATATGTACATAGAGTCCTAGAGCAACACTCACATAATCACAGCAGGCAGTGGGGGTGAAACTGGCAGTGTCTCAAAATGTGACCCACCAAGTTGTCCATGTACCTGGATATATGTTACTACTCATTAAAACACAAAGGCCTCATAAAATCCCCTCACATACCCACTGATCATTACAATGATGCTTTTCGCTGATTTTCACCTGTGAATACAAGCTTTCAAATCAGTTGTGAAAAAGTGAGTCACCACGCCTTTCTGAGGAATCTCACGCTGCAGTGTGTGTTTCATTACGTTTCTTTTCATAAGTTCTCTACAAAGAATGCGGTACAAAATCCAGTGTACTTCCATAATCCCTGAACCATTTATTTAATCCCATTTTTCACCTTCATAATTGATGCAGCCATTGGCATCTTCATGTCCTGCCAAAAGAGTTTCTACCTCCTCCTCTGTCATCTTCTCCCCTAAAATATATATAGTACAGTACACAGTTAGCATAATCTACATGAATTAGCTAACATGCTACACTAATGAACAGTTATAATGGTGTTTCTTTAATATCTTTAAATAGTAAAGTTTAAACTGTAAAACATGTAGCTGTGAGTATGAAAATGTCTACCCAGTGTGGTCAGGACGTGCCGCAGCTCTGCCCCCATGACGGTGCCGTTGCCCTCCTTGTCGAAGACGCGCAAGCCCTCCACGATATCCTCAAAGGAGCCCTGGTCCTTGTTTTTGGCAATGGCTTGCAGCATGGGCAAGAACTGCTCAAAGTCCAGCATTTTGTGATTCATTTCTAAGGATGGGAAAAGTAGCTTAATGCATAACATTTTCCCCTAAACAAGCCCTGCAAACTTGCTTCACATGTGAAAAGACAGTATTTTACCAGAAATCGCACTTACCCTCAGCTTTGGGGTTGCCCAGAACCTTAAGCACCTCGGCGTTGACCGGGTTCTGGCCTAGCGCGCGCATCACATCCCCGCACTGGCTGTAGCTAATCTTGCCATCGCCTGTCCGGTCAAACAATAAGAACGCCTCCTTGAACTCTGAAGGAAAAACAGGCAAAATACAGGCAATCGGTGAGCATATGCATAGGATAAACAATAACTAGCACAACGCCCTGCAAAGTGGAAGAAAGTCGAGCAAAACGGTGGCAGGTGACAAGCGACATCATGGCAAGGCTGTGATGTTTGAAAATTAGAGCAGGCGGTACGTGGGGAATGGAAGCAAACGTAGCACGTCTCAAAGTGCAAACCAACGCAAATAAAAACATATAGCCATTCAAAACCTCCCCTAAAACCACTCCTGCATTTGCAGTAGCCATCCAATATAACCATGTATTTGTTCGCGTGACCAGGCAGACCAAGCATGGTTAATCGATACTGTATCAATTTATGTGATTAATCAAGTCAAGTGAATTGGTGGTGAAATTTAACTATATAAAAATTATATAAATGGACAGGCTGGGGTGCAATGGGTTTGAGGACAGAAGCAGTGTTCTAGATATCCGTAACATTTTAGAGAACAGACAAAAATTCTTGTTCTTTTTTATTGTTTTACTGTTTATTTGAATAGATTCTGTCATTAAACTTATTTATGACCACTCACTATCTTAATAAATAGCTTTCTCTGCAGCTGGTGTAGTAAATATTAAAATGAATAAGCTACTGAGAAGACAGGAAAGAACAATAAAAAGCTCACATTATGCTGAGTGGATCTTGGCATGGGAACATACTTAAGAATGTACTCAGAGCAGTTTGTCTAAGACACAGATGTGCATCTTTTAGAATAGCTTTCCACTCATATCAGAAACAAAGCTTTACGCATGGGCTAATTGTTTTATTTCAGTTGTCCACATTCCCAGCTGATTAATGCCCCGCCACCACCTAGATCTAGCATACTTTGTAGGTTTACATTATCATTCCCACATAAATGTTTAATTGTGCTACACAACTGCACAATGACAAGATTCGCATCATCAGGCATCGTGACTCATGAAAGCTGAAATGCAGCCAAAGCCAGATACACCCTCGCAATTACTTGCTTTTAGTCACTTACTGTGCGCTTGCTTTTCCAGCTTTTAACTTGCGGTTCGTTCAACTAGGTTTAGTAACATCACAGCCAGGTTTCTGTCATCAATATCAATTTAAAAAAATCCAATGATCACTTCAACAACATAGCGCGGTACAACACAGATGCCCAGCATAGACCAAATATGCCTTTTTATTAGTATGTTTCAATGTTTGGCCTGGGTTTTATTTTTTATAAAGGAAAACAGCTTTTAAATGACAATGTCAACAAAATCCAGCTGTGGTCCATTTACATTTGCTTGGTGCGGAAATGAGGGAAAAGCGATGGCTGTGCACTGCTGTTTGGCGCCCGTCCCACTCGCTGGAATGCGGTGCATGTCGGTCGCCTTTCTGCTTCCAGCTCCTTTGCCCATATAAGGCATTACGAGGGAGCTGTCAACCGTCCCCGCTCGAACAAACGAACGTAAAAGGAAATTCATCAACGCCGAGCTAACGCCAAAAAAGGAAGCACTGCCATCGAAAGACAGACCGTAGTCATCCTACATACGGTCCACTTTCAAATAATTCAAGACCAGAATGTTAATTCTTAAAAAACCGCAGTATCACAGGCCGCGGAAATGAACGAAGTCAATATAACCGGACTTCCTCAACACTTCCGCTCGTACACCCGAATGTGCATCCCGTTTAATGTACAAGACAATTCTAATCCTTCTGATCTTGACCTATTTTGGAGTTAATCGGAATAACAAAAGGGAGAGTGCATGTTTCCGTGCATTATCACAATCAAGCCTTCAATTTTTAATAGTCATGCATGCTGTCTGGCCACCTCAATAGGCCACAAAATTACGAATACAATCATATTAACGGCAGCCAAAGTAACCTTTGCAGCAGTCTTGTGTCTCACACACACACACGATTCAAGGCAAATTGCGTATCATAATATAATAAGGCACTGCATTAAATGCTTCAGTGTTATTCAACACACGACTGGTACAGAAAACCCTCACCGTGTATTTGATCCGGCTTAAATTCAATCTGCAAAAAACAAGCAATTGTACAACAGAATATAAACACCTAAAAGGAAAGAAATGTTTTCAGAGATCCCATAAAGAGAAATCTGTGTGACACAGCAGTCAATAAGCATGAAATGGAGGACAGCAAAAGAATCAGATGAAATGACAGTGAGGACATCTTGTAATGGCATAAGAAAATCTTTACACAAAAGACACTGCCGGCTACGATATTGTGCTGTTTTAGTAAACTCACCAAGAATTTGGTCCTCAGAAAAGTCCGACTGTAGAAAAGAGTGAAAAAATATATAGTTACATAAAACACAAACATAAATGCTGTAAGGTCCGTCATCGAGTGTTTTGCGAAATCCTACTGATGAAATCAATAAATACAGCCGATCTTTAGATAAGTCAAATAACTAGCAAACTGCTAAAAGAAACAATCGATTCCGTGACTGTTTACAAACCCAATAACATCTACGCATATCTGCCTCAATCCAAGGTCGTGTTAATAATTAAAATACAATACTCGCTTGCACATTTGACAGACTAAAAAGCGAAAACTTTACAGAATGTAACAGTCTAAACTTGTAATGTGTTCATGCAATAAACCCATATACTGATCCAGAAGTCACTGGGCGTGTGGAAGCTAATATCCTGCTTAGGAAGTGACTGCTTAGCCGACTCACGACAATCGCTGAAAGGCCAATCGTAACTCTCCAGTAATTCTACTCAGAATGCGAATACATTTTATGAAAGTATGCCAATAACTTACGATGTACCCATATCTGATATATTTTACCTGTCTTAAAAACAATAACCTACCATTGTTACGCAGTTTGGTTTCTCTGCTGCAGTCAGTAGCAGGAATGTAACGTGAGCAGTACAGCGTCTGAGGGTACGGACTTCGTGACGTCAGTGTTTACTGAAACAGGGCCCTGTAAGCAGCTACTTTGCGGGCGTTAGCTTTTTGAATTTTACCGTAAATACACGAATGCTACGCAGTGTACTTCCGAAAAAAATCAAAATTGATACAGGCAGCAATAGCAGTAGAACATTAAATGACGTATTTTTTTGGTATTATAACAGGGATTTAATCAGCTATAAGCAGACAATAGGCTGTGGAACTGAGTGCACAGTTCAAATAAAATCAGCAGTTTTTCCAATACTATAGCTATTTATCCATATAAAAAGGTATTCAATTTCTTATAAATATCATAAACAACAATACACAACTACATAAAATTAGATGGATTGAATGATGAATATAATAAACTTCCTAGATTATTTTAAAGCTAAAACAACTTAACAATTGTTCGGAAGATTTAAGGATTTGTTTGAAAAAATTTAAGGTTTAAATAACATGGCCCTGTTTATAGTTTCTGTGATACCAAGATTGTGATTCAGTCTGTGTCCTTATTCAGTATTATGATACTGCGTTACGTGACGACACCGAAAGGAACAAATAACTCAGAATATAAAACTATTTGTAGCGTTACTACTAGTGTAGAAGTACACGAGAATCTTCTTGCGGTAGCTTTAATTCTCGTGTACTTCTGTATCCTGACAGAGCAAGAGCAAATGGGAGGGAGAGAGGTACTCACCTCGCCTCGGGAGGACGGATAGAAAAGTAGATGATACCAGAAATAGATGTGGGTGTATGAATGAATGAGAAGAATGGGAAGTGCATCTGTTTCCATGTGTTTGCCTGCAAATGTGTTTAACTACTGTTTTACGCAATTTAATGTAAAACATGTGCATCCCATGTGTAAATAGTCAAGCATGTGTGTGCATCAATAATTGTAGTAAGCTGAAGATATATCCATCCATCAACATGACCGCTTAATCCCAAATGGGTCACCGGAGCCCATCCTACGAACAAGGGGCACAGGTGGGAACCAGCCCTGGGAAGTCACCAACACACCACAGTTAACCTGCCGCACACACTTATGGACTGTGGGCCAAAACCATACAAACTCCACACAGAAAGGACCTATGACCAACCCAGGAATTGAACCCAAGACCTTCTTGCAGTGAGCCAGCAGCACTAACCACTGCACCACTGTGGTGGCTTGGTGACTGCTGCAAAAGTTAATGCTGGTAATGACAGAAAAGGTGTCAGAACACACAGTGCATCACAGGGGCTGCAAAGATGCAGGACGGTCAGAGCCCATGCTGATCCCTATCCAGTGCTAATAAATGGGCACGTGAACATCAGAACTGGACCAAGGATCAATGGAAGAAGGTGGCCTGGTCTGATCAGTCATGTTCCCTGTTACATTATGTGGATGTGCATCATTTACCTCGGGAGGAAATGGCACCAGGATGCACTATGGGAAGAAGGCAAGGCATGTCTAACAGGGTTTTGCTGACCCATCTGAAGATAATGAGGGTCCATTGACATCAACAACCAGTCTATTATTCATAATGTCCTGTATATAAGTGAAATTATGATATTTAGAGACTCAGGATTCACAAAATGTTCTCTTCCTAGTTGCCTGTCAAGGATCTACACATGATCCATCTGGGGAAGCAAATAAAGTGTTATCTCCAGATGAAGCATAATAATCTTTTCAAAAGAAAAATTAGTTTAAAAATTAAACTGTTTTCAATCATGTTTAAAGTGGTTGTCAAAAGAATGATGATACTTAATTGCTGTGAAATGACCAAGAAGTAGAAAGAGTCATTTTTATGTGCAGGCAATAAAGAACACATGAATTAAACTGCAGTGGATTTGTCTTTATTTAATTTATCATGCTGGTTGTGAGCGATTACTAAAAAACTGTGACTTGCACTGATGTCACTGGGAACTCTGCCATCTCTGAGGTCTGCAAAGTGGAGCAGTTGTTCTTCCTCTGGCTCAAAGTGTGGTATAGCTGGATGGGACTATCAGGTTAAGCTGCAAATACAAAAGTTACGTACCCTGTGCATATCCGTGGTACAATGTACATTCCCTCTAAATCCTTCAGTCATGGACAGAGCCTCGCCATTTTGCTTGGACATCATTGGATATCATTTGTGCGATCTTGACAGTGGACACATGTAGGCCCTAATAAGTCACAAGACATTTGGAAATAAAGTTTTGAATTGGAATGGAGTATTCTGACGCTACCTGCATATCACAAGCGACTGCTTTATGATTGCATGGGAAGCTCATTTTCCCCCCAACAAAATTGTCAAAAGAATTGAATTAGTTGATCTATCAATATAAATTAATTTATTTTGCAATTAGGAGAATGTTATCTACCTTACTAATTGAACCACAGTGTGTTAAGGGAGCTGCGACAACATTTACAATAATTTTCAGTTTGAAACCAGGATAAATACACGTAGCCCATAGACAACTATTGACGCAGTGGTTCAGTGAAAGTGTATGGAAGATTCCTGTATGCTCTGTCTAAATGGAGAATGGAAGAAAGCTTTTTGGTGAATTTGTACCAATTAAAATATAATTTTATTAAAATATTATTTTATTTCATTGAAGGCTAATACCTGAAAATGAGGATATTTCCAGTTATTAAGTACACTCTCAGTGGGTGTCAGGCTTCTATATTTTTCTTTCGCCAAATACGTTTTAGATTTCGAGCTTTTGTTTGCTCCTAAACATTCACCCTCTGATTTGACAGCAGTGTCATAAGCCGAGAAAAAAACATAATGGGCCCTGATTAGCATCGGATGCAAAGCAGTGCTAGGCGCAACGCAGGTGTCTTTGCTAGCATGAGTCCAATACAAGCCACTACTTTTCCATCCAGCGACCACGTCATTAAAAAGCAAATGTACTTAAGCCCATCTGAGCGCCCATGGGTGCGCTGGTCTTAATGAGGTGGGGGGTCCGAGGCCTCATTGGATCATTGCTGCTTTGAGGCGCCGGAAAGCGCTTCAGCCAACAAAGACTGCGGAAGGTTTGACAAGATCCCGGGTTCCTCAGTTCTTGGCAGCAGCAACCAATCAGTAAACTCAAACCAGCTTGGAGAGGATTTATTCAGTGCAGACTAGATTAGATCACAGATTTAAACAGAGGTGTCCGTTTATGAAACTGGTCTGACCATGGTCCCACCTTTCTTACGAGAGCAGCCGAAGTCACAGCATGACGCAGAAAAAAGCTTTTGCACTATTGAAGTTACATTTATGTATCCAGGATTCGGCAAATGAGAGTAATGTTACAAATTGAGTGCCTACTGAGTGATTGTCAAGATTCTTCAGCGTATCAGGATGAATTGCTCCCTGAGAGTTACAAATTTGGGCATAATATTCTTCTCCATAAGAGCACTTAGATCAGGGGTGGGCAATCTTATCCAGAAATGGCCGCAGTGTATGCGGGTTTTCACTGCAACTCCTTAATTAGGTTACTGATTACAGGACCGATTGGCTGAAGAGTCCTCACACCTGGGTTTGAACAGCCGACCTAAAGGTTACCTCAGAAACCTGCATACACACCGGCCCTCTGCGGATAAGATTGCCCATCCCCGACTTAGATACCTTGTCCTCATCCAACAATATAAGTATAAGCTCGTATATTAATACATATATAGTACATATTACTTTAGTATAATTAATAGGGGAGAGTGGCATAAATTGAAGCAATTTTTTACTTAGAAAGTCCTCACAGGGAAATAAAATGAGACAGAAATAAAATGAAAACATGTTCCTTTATTTCAGGGTTTCTCCCATCAAATGAAATGATCAGAATGTATCTATGACAAATCTGCCTGAATTAAAATGATCTCTCAAAAAAGTGCCCCTTTGGCTCAACTTGCCCCATGTTAATGATCAAAGTCATTGTGTGTCTCTGGGTAAACTGACCCACTGAGTTTTTCCAGTTTAAACATGAGTAATCTGTGCATAAATAAGTTTACAAACATTTTCACAGATATAAACAACCCACAGATTATTTCCAGACTGAATCAAACAATCTAAAGAGTTACTCAATATTCCAGTCGTCAAGGTTGCAGGGGAAAATGAGCTGTTAAGGGATCTGAGATGTCTGGTTTTACTTCTCTCTTCATTAGAAGTGTCATCAAATGGGACAGCAGCATCACCGTCTTCAGAGCTGCTCAACACTGTGACTTTCATCTTTGTTTTTTTCCACTTCAGCTTTCCTTGTTTTTTGGTGGTACACTCCCTTTTGCCTATCTGTTTATTTTTCCTCTCTTCATATATATCGTCAACATATGAAACACCAAACCGGTTGTGTAGCAATAACTGCACTTTGTTTTCTTGTTGTGGGGTAAGTTGAACCAATGACTCAGTTGACCCCACATCCCTTGGTTC
>JAODKF010000138.1:28306900-28319660 GCA_026779585.1 Mormyrus proboscirostris | reverse complement strand
CTCACCCGGACCTGTTTGCCTTGGGTGACCCTACCAGGGGCATAAAGCCCTGGGCAACATAGCTCCTGGGATCACAGTAACACACAAACCCCTCCACCACGATAAGGTGTCGGCTCATGGAGGGGTTGTTTCACCCTAACACCCTAAATTACGTTTTGCAAAGTGAACCTAGGGTTAGGGTTAGAAAAAGTATGGCATTTTCTGCCATTAAAATGTGTGTTTCTGGCAGTTCTGGTCCCCTGATGGATAGGAAACCACAATTTACAGACTTTAACAACATTTTTCCTACTTTCCAGCAGCCTGTTGTTTCACCCTAATGCCCCGAAATAGGGTTTGCAAAGTGAAGCTAGGGTTAGGGTTAGAAAAAGTATAGCATTTTTAACCATTAAAATGTGTGTTTCTGGCAGTTCTGGGCCCATGATGGATAGAAATCTGCCATTTAGCATGCTTTAGTAGCATTTGTCCTACTTTACAACAGCCTGTTTTTTCAGCCTACTGTAGGTCAGGCATGGAATATGGGACAGAAGGCAAGGCCACCCAATCATACAGCTTGCATACACCCTATTTTATTATATGCACGAGGCAAACCCAGAGCAGGAGACCAACCTGGGATAGAAAAGAAAAACAAAACGAAAGAAAGAAATATAGGCAAACATACAACAGACATACCTGTCAAGTTTTGGATCTGAAAAAACAGGGAATTTCTGCGCGATCCTGGGGGGTTTCGACCGGCAAATAAGACGTTTTGTCACTGTAATTATAAAATACGACAAATGTACATGAAAATACTAATACAGGAAGGGAATGAGGGGTAAAATACGGAAGTTTCCCGGGCAAAACGGGATACTTGACAGCTGAGACAACAGATGACAACTGTCCCCTTATCTTGAGTTTATATGTCAACTACACAAAGATGTAACTGCTTGCACAGACTACCTTTGGTTGTCTCCACTCCTTTTGGGTATAACAGGGCAGAAGTCTCTCTAGCAGCGGCACAGTGGAAGCAGCAGCGAAGCGGGCATAGCATAGCAGGAGTCTCTTGTGGAGCCGCAGAGTGGAAGCCTTCATAGGTTAAGCCCCTCCCACTTAACGAAGAGGCGGAGCACTGGCAAACAACCCCAGCTGGTTCCAATGACCTATCAAGGGAACACAGACACACACACACACATACACAACCTCGACGTGTGCATTCACGTGACATATGGTATGCCTTGGCTTGAGAGTGCTGAAAGAAGGCTTCCTCCTTTGACGGACTCTCAAAAGCTGGCTCAGATGACCTTCATTAGCTTTGTTGATTTACGGATAAATGGGGAATTTGTGGACTATATACAGCTAAAAGAATTGTCTCAGGAGATGCCACTTACACAGGCTATGCTTCAAAGGAGGCTAATACTTAGTCAGGAACTTATGGAGAAGGTTACTGCTTTCTGATTATGGAAGTTACACAGGTCCATTTAATATAGGATGTTGAAGAGACTTCCAGCTGTACCATCTAAGGCCCCATCAACATTGACAGAGGTGGAGCAGGTACTTGAGGAGATGTTGAATAGTGATGAAGTGGTCTAAGATATCCCAGCTGCACAGCCAGTCAGCAGAGTCCTTTCCAAAAATGACAAGCTCATGTAGAATGCCATGGAGATAGTGAGGACTTAGTGAGCATTCAAACGAGTCAATCAGACAGACAGGCATACAATCAGTATGTGGAGACATGTCAAAAACTGAATCTGCATGTCAGGACATTTCGTGCTTTCAGGTGGAAGAGAAGAGAAATGATGACAGATAAATGAGTCTGCTCCAAGTCTTTTTTTTTTTTGCAAAACTGAAGGTGAACAGACTTCAGTTTGAAGCTTGTGGATATTGATATTTGTTTTGTTTTAGAAGAGTTTTGCAAGCATTATTGTTTAGAGGTGGAGTGGTTTTATAGTACTTAATATAGTACTCAGTACTTAGGTATTGGTGGTTGGTGTTTGTTGGACAGAGTATTGTTTCTTGTTCAAAAGAAAAAAGCAAAAAAAACAAAAAAAAAAAAAGCAATCCCCAACTGGAACTCTACCTTGACATGGTGTTGGGGCATGAAGTCCTTTAACCAACTAAAGAGTTCCAATGCTACTTCCAGGGTTTTGGGTTGGGTTTTATGATTAGGGGTTAGGATTAGGGTTTAACTGACCCTAATCCCAACACTGACCCCAAATTTCCTCCTTTGCAAAAGCCTGTTGTTTCACCCTAGCATGCAAAATTAAGGTTAGGGATAGAAAATATGTCATTTTCAGGCAATAAAATGTGTTTTTATGATTGTTCAGGGCCCCCCTCGGACATGCTATGGGCACGTTAGAAACACAATTTCACCTAACTACATGTCTTTGATAATGCAGGAGGAAACTGCAATACCTAGAAAAAACTCACACAAACATGGAGGCAAAAATTTGAATCTTGTGCAATTCCCTCGTCAAACATAAATGTTTGTGCCCACTTTAGGGAGACTGAAGAAAATGTAGGGGAGGTGAAAGAAAAGGAGAACACCAAAAAGCAGTATGACCATAAGAACATAAGAAATTTACAAACGAGAATAGGTCATTTGGCCCATCAAGCTCATTTGGGGAGAACGTAACTAATAGCTCAGCGTTGTTAAAATCTTAACAAACAGGCTGTGTATAGGGAAGTGGGTGTGACTGTAAGAAACACTGCATGACTAATGACCAGGGCTCTGAGATCTGGGTACGCCTTCAGGATTTCGTTAGCTTGACAGGCCAATCCTCCTGCACAGAACACTACTGTTTTCATTTACCAGAATAAATACCACCCCCCCCGTACCACATTTCCCTGCAGCTGGAGAGGATTACTTCAGCGTGTCCTGGCTGACTGTGTGTCAGACCCTTGAAGCTTCACGATGGGATGGTGGACAGTACTGCTTCTATGTGTGGGCATACCCACAATTGTATCACCTGCATTCCTCGTCTCTCGAAACACTGCTCTTCAGGTGAGTAGCTACAGCGATGCTGCTCCTCTCGTACTACTCTGTGCTTTCACTGATCCTGCCCAGCTTCTGTGAGCGAGAGGTCTACTTTCCCCCAATATCAGAGTCCAGGAATGAGAGATCTTAGTCTTAGTATTCAGCCCTCTTCAGTAGACTGTGATTCACTGCTCACACCATCTTCAGTGATGATTTAATGCTATGTGCTATGTCAGCTGTGCTATGGGCAAAGCTACAGGCAGAAGATATGCTAGAAATCACAGTTTCTCTACAAGTGCATATGTCAGTTAAGTGGTGGGTTATTAATACAAGTGTGTACATGCTACCAGGTGCTACCAGAAATAGTCACTGGAAGTGCTGTGGTAATGAGAGCTTAAAGCTGTAAAGCCTAATTTAACAGTCATAATAATCAAACAAGATTTCATTCAGTATTTGTGAGAGATGGCAATGCAATGACCACAGGATGCTGCAAAGACCCACAAATCTGTGCTGTGGACTCAGCAGAAAACACACTTGGAATCATGAAGTTGTCCTGCACATCGATAATACATATATTATATATTCTCTCACTTCCAGGGCCCTGAGACTGAGCCAAGGGTGATGAAGGTAACGACTGAAAATGGTTTCTTGTCGCTTAGCCAGTGCTTGAATGCCAGATGAAAATCCCTGCTCTGCATGCAGCATAAACAGCATTTTGACTAAGTCAGTGAAAACAAGATCCCCATGTGAGAGGGATGGATGTTCATCAGGTCACTGACCCAGGGATTTCTCAATTGATCTGTGTGCAGTTTCAAAGTTAAATCAATTCTCTTTGTTTGCCATGCTGTGTTTAAACTCAAACTCATTTTGTTATCCATTATTCAACAGAAACGAAGCCCTGAAAATGTGTTGGTAAGAGTAAAGAATTATCCATCTACTACAAACAACATGAAATTTTAATGATAATTTTAGCTCACTGGTCAGGAAATGTGACCAAAAAATGTTTAGTTATAAAAGATCTGCTCATGTCCCTTCAGTTTTTGATCATGTGATCCTCCTTTCCATTCCCAAATCATCTTGCTCTGCTACTAATTTCTGGTAGAAAAACACCTGAACCAGCTTATTTTATACACTGTGATGCTGAAAACCACAAGTCCTACTTAGTGCTGTAAACTGCCAGACCCAGTACGTTGCACTACATATAAGATATCAATCTTTACACACAATTCTGACTAAAACCCCCTTCAAATCTTCTTTGTCTCAGGATAAGAGAGCCATTGATGTGCAAAGTATAACGGTGAACAGTAAGGTGGCATTTCGCTTTGCTCATACCGTCATGACCTCAAAGGTGGTCAACAGGGCCAATACCTCCCAAGAGGTCCTTTTGGATGTCGAGCTACCTAAAACGGCCTTCATCACCAATTTCAGCATGTCAGTTCATCCCTCGTTTAACACCATGTTTGGCACTCCGATAACTGCAGGCTGTGATGCTTAAAGTGTGTCTATGCCAATATGTGTCCATGTTAGGGAGATTGAAGGAAAAATGTATGTGGGGGAGGTGAAAGAAAAGGAGAAGGCCAAAGAGCAGTTTGAAAAGGCTGTGTCCAGAGGCCAAACAGCTGGACTAGTCAGGTACGAGAAGGATGTCCATTGGACATTTATCACACAGCACAAAAGAAATGTCAGTTACCATTGTATTTTGTTTTCATATAATGTCTTTCATGTGCATGCAAATCTTGGTACGTTCTGGCTCTTTATCAGGAAGTGTGTCTTACTTGACATAACATCTGGTCTGGTTTGATTGGGAAGCCATGACCATCTGACAGATTTTCTGATTTTGTGTCCAAAGAGCATCGGGCAGGAAGATGGAGAAGTTCTCAGTGTCCGTGAACATTGCGGCACACAGTAATGTGACCTTCATGCTGACGTATGAGGAGTTGCTTCAGCGTCATTTGGGCCAGTATGAGCTCATGACCCGAGTCAAACCCAAGCAGCTGGTCCAGAATTTTGAGGTCTTGGAAGAGAAAACACATCACACACATCAGAAGCTGTGGTTGTAGCTTCACAAGTTCCTGCCATGTTTGAATATATTATTTGACATTAACACACATATGTCAGTGCAGTTCCTTGATCTTTCTTCAACAGATCGTAGTAGACATCTATGAACCCCAAGGTATTGGCTTTCTCGATGCTTATGGCACCTTCGTCAGCAATGAGCTGCTCCCCCTAGTGGAGAAAACTGTCACTGACACTAAGGTCTGTTGGTCAACATTTTAAGAGGATGCTCAAGATCAACAAACAATTTAAAAGTAAAACCATTTCTGCTCATGGTTAGAATGTTAAAAGTTAGCACAGCAGCAGTGAAGTCTGGAAGTCCCTTTCTCACCAGCCCTTCTGCCACCCCCCCTCACCCCCCCAGGCACACGTGGCCTTCAGGCCGACGGTGGAGCAGCAACGCACTTGTCCCACCTGTGATGGCACACTGATTGATGGAGATTTCTTCATTAAGTATGATGTGAAGCGAGAGCAAGACATTGGTAGCATACAGGTCTGGTTATTTTTCACTGGAGATCCTTCTGTGCAAAAGAACATACAATTTGATATAGACATATATATAAAGCAATCATAGGCTAATAGCTCCCATAGCTGTCATAGATTTTCATTCTTATAATCAAAGCCTTTATTCCATAACATTACATGCCCTGATGATGCTTTGTAACTGAACCATAGGCAAACAAGCATTAGGAAGGGTGTATGTGATAACAATGTCATTTTTTCCAGATAGTGAACGGGTATTTTGTGCACTTTTTTGCTCCGGCGGATTTGCCAAATATACCGAAGAATGTCGTTTTTGTGATTGATGTCAGCGGGTCCATGTCTGGGATAAGAATTACCCAGGTAAGGAAGCCTGTACATGTTACCTCAGGAATACGTTTAACTTAAATGAGACAAGGTCTGGAAAGCCAGACCTTATATTTCTATATTTAGCAAACACTTTTTCTCAAAGTTGACACACAAATGAGCACCAGAGAGCATGGTCAGCCAGTATCCCAGAGGCAACTGGGGTTAAGTATCATAGAATGTGCTTACAGCAGCATCCTGGCAAGACAAAGCAGCTCATTTTGGGGGATTGATCTGATAAACTGTTACATTCAACTCTGTGTTCACTGGTACAAAAAACAGTCTGACATGCATAAATGATGATTTTATTGTCCCAAAAAGTATTCACCAAGTCATAGGAAAAACAGCATGCTTCAAAGGCAAGTTTTTTTGCTTCCAAGACAACCCACCACCCCCACCCCTCTGTATCACAAATTAAATGCCAGGGTCTTCAAGTACCTTCATATGGAAGCATTTTTAATACTTCAGGTCAAACGGCACCCATTTATGCCTGTTAAATACTGATCCAACATCAAACTAAACGTCTACCAAGAGCAACTCAAAATTAGTAAAAATGTAAATTTCCACAAAACTTGTTCTGAACAATCCCTGCAGCAGTGATGGTAACTACAGAGCCCATGTTGGGGTTCAAACATATCCAAAATGCTACTTGACTGTCCAGGAATGGCCAGTTTATTCTGCTATTGGATATAATGATTATTACTTGTCTCAGGTATGGGCTTCATTCAAAAATGAACCAAAGGGATTGTTTTACTTCTTTTGAATAAATACCGTTTGGACCTAGCTGCTGTAAAAATTTTTATGGTGGCTGAAGTGCCAGTCCCGCCACCAACCCCCAAAATTTTTCCTGCAAGTTGGAGGACTGCTTGCAGCTCCAGATGCAGTTTAACGTCATACCTGGACCAACTTTGCTCGGTGGTTGATGGGTCCCCACGAGGTGACACTCCCCTGGTCATGGGTGACTTTAATGCGACCACTGGCACTGACAGGGCTGGCTATGAGGATTGTGATGGTCCCCATGGGTCTGGAGACCGGGGTGACAGTGGCTCCATGTTCCTTGACTTTGGAAAAGGTCAGGGGTTGCAGGTCACTGTATCCTAGTTCCAACGTCCTGAGGCACATCATTGGACATTGGGTATTCCAAAACTGAAGCGTGGCAAAGGAGATTGATCACATCCTCGTGAGCAGATGCTGGAGGCTCCTGCAGAACTTCAGGGTCTACAGAAGTGCCCAGTTTGTGAATTTTAACCATAGACTTGTTGTTGCTACTCTAAAGATTCAGCTTAGGTCCAGCATGCAGTTTGTGTGAGGAACTTGCAGACTTTGGTGCAACTGCCAACTCTAAGAGAAAGAGGTGTTTCATCTCTCAGGGTACCCTGGATATTATTGAGAGGAGTGGCAACTCCAGTCTGAGGAGAACGGATATGAGGCCCAGATAAGGAGGTGTTTGTAAGATGAATCTCTAATCAGGTGATCTATGGTCTAGTGACCCAATCAAGGAGGAATAAACGCATTACGTACATCTGTTTCTTTGAGCAGTTGTTTAAAGCTGATCCTTCAGCTAGGATGTCAGACATCTCTGGGTCCACAGTTCTTGAAGCAGATCCTCCAATCAGCTGTGAACCCCCAAATCTTACTGAGATTGCACAGGTTGTGAATCAGTTGGGGGTAGGGAAGGCCACAGGGATTCAATTCAATTCGATTCAATTCAATTCAATTCGATTTGATTCGATTCGATTCGATTCAATTCAATTCAGTTAACTTTATTTGTCCCCGAGGGGCAATTAAAGCCACACAGGGCAGTTGAAGAAGGACAGGACACAATGAAATAAAGTGCAACAGTGTTTGAAGAATACTCAATCAGGTAGATAAGAACTGATAAATATGTAAAAGGAGGGATTGCTAGTGGGCATGGAGGGCTCAAGTGCAGAATGACTGACAGGTTCCAGTGCAAGGAGGCGGGGGGGGAGAGAAGTCTGTGAGTTGAGGAGTTGAATGGCCCTGGGAACAAATGTCGCTCTCCTGCTCTGTGTCCTGCAGCCGGGACAACAGAGCCGTTGTCCTGAGCGGAGCCAGTCAAAATCTGGTAACATGGCATTGGAGAGGTCCTGCAGAATCCTACACGCTGTTCTCAGAGTTTGCTGCTCACTCAGGGATGAAAGTGCTCTGACCGGGAGTCCGATGACCTTAGTGCAGGCTTTCACTGTGTTGTGCAGGCGGGTCCTGTACTGTAGGCTGGTGGAATGATACCAGCAGACAATGGAGAAACAGAGAATACTCTCAATGAAAGAGTAGTAGAATGTTCTGAGTATGACGTTGTTGACCCCAAAGCTGTTGAGCTTCCTAAGGAGGTATTGCCGTTGCTGACATCACCTTACAATGTCCTCGGTGTTTGAAGCAAACTTTAGAGTGCAGGATCTGTAGTATCCAGGGTGGTGGTAAGTCAGGGATCATCCCAACTGACTGGAAAACGGGACTTTTTCCCTATTAGTCCCTATCTAGAAAAAGTAGGGTGATCACCTGGATTGCAGAAACTACAGGGGGATAACACTGGGTAAGGTCCTTCCTAGGGTCATCCTTAACAGGATCTGTGATCACTTGCTAACCTACCAGCGACAGGAGCAGTCTGGTTTTATGTCTAAGAAGTCTACCATTGACCACATCTTGGCACTGAGGGTTCTCATGGAGTGGAAGCATAAATATCAGCAGAGGTTCTTTGCAGCTTTTGTCGATTTTTGTGACGCATTTTAACTCAGTTGATCAAGCTGCCCTGTGGGACATCCTGATACTTTGTGGGATCCCCCCGAAGTTGCTGGACATCATGGCTGGCCTGTACACTAGTACTGTGAGTGTTATGCACTCCACATTCTCTGGGGTTCCCCAGGGATGTGTTCTTGCTCCCATTATGTGCAATGCTTGCTTGGACTGCTTGTTTGGGTTGTGGGATCCTGTAGCTGTGGGACATCTCTTCGTGAAGAAAGATTTACTGATCTTGACTTTGCCAAAGATGCTGTGATCTTCGCGGCCTCTGATCGGGGCTCTCGAGAGACTGAGCGAAGAGGCTCAGTATCTGGGATTGTGAGTAACCTGAAAAACTAAAAACTAAAGTAAAAACTAAGATCCAGGCCATTAATGACTTCTATAGCCATCAGTAGTGTGTCTGTCTGTGGGGAAAATGTTGACTTTATCGAGAGATTCACATACCTCGGCAGTGACACTCATGTTTATGGTTATGAAACATGGACACTATCCAGTGAGCTGAGACAAAGACTAGACTCCTTCGGTACTGTGTCTCTTGGTGGAATCCTTGGGGTACTGCTGGTTTGACTTTGTGTCAAATGACCGGTTGCTAGAGGAGTCCCAAATGAGACACATTACCTGCATTGTGAGGGTGCGTCAGTTACAGCACCACGGCCATTTGGTGCGTTTCCCTGAGGGTGATCCAGCTTGCAAGATCCTTGTTGCTGAGGACACGACTGGCTAGACCAAGCCAAGGGGACACACATATAACACCTGGCTGCGGCAGATGGATGGCCATTTGTGGAGGGTGGGACTGGGCCGCGTGTCTGCCTAGGGGGTCATTGGCCAGGATCCCAAGGTGTTTCGTCATGTGATGGGTGCAACAACACTGCATCAGCGCAAGCTCTTCAACCTGGCCTGACTTAACCTGAATGCATACTCAAATTCAGCTGTGTAGATCATGTGCGTTTTAGGACTGTGTGCCCATGATCGAAAACCTAATGGTTCAAATCTCATGCCTGGCAGAATGATACCACCATTAGACAGTAGAGCAAGACCCCTAACCTAAATTGCTCCAGAGGTGCTACATGCTGACTGACCCTCTGCTGTTAACCCCAAACCTGTCTGTGTGTCTCATGGAGAGCAGGGCACAATTTGCCATGGGGATGAATAAGATATCTCTGTTCAAATATCTTCCTCATATTTTCCATTGCATCAGACACGTGAAGCTCTGCGCGCTATCCTGGATGATCTCCATGAGGATGACCACTTCACACTCATCTTATTTCATGGGGATTTAAGATATTGGAGAGAGTCCCTGGTCAAGGCTACAGTGGAGAATGTGACTCAAGCGAAAGACTTTGTTTCAAAAATTGAAGCCAGAGGGGGTGAGTATGCCGAAGTATAGATGCAAAGCAGGTGGTTCTCAAATGCATTCACATCACTTTTTCGTCCAAAGTCTCTCTGTCTCTCACTGCCACATCATCATCTGTCTGGCATTATCTTACTCTCAAAATCAAATCACAGAGTTAATAATGTTTTGGAAAGACATGAACATTCCCATTAATCACCCCTCCCAACAATTCCAATTAGCAACTGATATCAACCAGGCTGTGCTGAAGGCTGTAGACCTTATCTACAAAGCTACTGCTGAAAACAAGGTGCCAAACAACAGTGTTTCCATGATAATCCTCCTGACGGATGGGGATCCCAATACAGGTCTGTCTCAGTTACATTTTGCCATCACAGAGTCATCAGTTTATATATAGCAGGTTCAGGGCTATTCGTGAATGAACTCATCAATCTCAATTGAAAAAAGAAATTGTAATAAATAGGTGTCCTTAGCATATCTCTCAGATTACAAGTAGTGAAATATATTTCCATTCATGAACATAATAAAATGTCCAAGGTACATTTCAGGTAGAAGGATAGTGTATGCAACGTACAGTAAATAAAAATGAGAAAAGAAGAGTGATAAATGAGCATTTGTTTTATAGGGGAGTCATCTCTACCAAAAATTCAGAGAAATGTGCAGAATGCAATCCAAGGGAATATGACTCTCTTCTGCTTGGGATTTGGCTTTAATCTGCAATTCAATTTCCTGGAAGTGATGGCCCAGCAGAATAATGGCTTAGCCAGGAGGATCTATGAAGATTCTGATGCTGCGCTCCAGTTTGCGGTACTGTGTCAACCAACCATTCTCCTGGTGGGAAATGGGATAAGGGTATAACTAAAATGGAATGAAAAGCAAAGCAATACAACAATCATTGTCTTTTTCAAACTACTTGGAAGTGTGAATTTGTGGTGTTACTACACGTTGGAGTGGATGCATGTCGACAGATAATCTATTCAGTTTCATTACCACAAGCATATCTGTATGTCACCTATTCTCTGTTGACAATTCTTTGCAAAGATGTCTGTGTTGATCTTGCGTTTCATTTCTTGCTACTCTCTGCAAAAGGCGTTTTACAGTGAAGTAGCCAGCCCTTTGCTCTCCGAAGTGCACCTGAATTACCCCCACAATGCAGTTAGTGGGCTAACCAAACACCATTTCAAGCAATTCTTCAACGGCTCAGAGATTGTGGTCGCCGGGAAGATATCAGATGATGACCTACAAAACTTCATCTTTGAGGTGTCTGCACAAGGGGTAAGAGATTACCTACATCATTTTGTGCCCAAGTAGGAAAGTTTTGCTCCAAACACAACAGTACAATTAAGAACAACCACATTATACTTTTTCCCAGATGAATGACATAAAGTTCCAGGGTCAAGCAAGTGCTGAGGACTGGAATATCATCTTTCCAGAAAAAGAATACATCTTCGGAGACTTCACTGAGCGTCTTTGGGCATATCTTACTATTCAGCAGTTGCTTGCCAAAAGGTTTGACTGAATGTTGTTGCCATGGCAGTATAACATGCTAATCTGTTAAAATTCTAGTGTTGCTTTCTAGGGGATGCCTTTTGAATTTTTGCTACTAGCCCTGTCTCTGGTGTATTTGGTATCCAGTTAAGGAATATTAAACCACCAAATTTCCATGTGATGTATGCATACATGAGGAGGCAAAGTAATCATGGATGCTCTTGTCTGGGAATTTGTCTCCACAGGGAGAGTGGCAAAGCGGAGGAGAAGGCTAATGCGACAGCTGAGGCCCTGGCTCTGTCCCTGCATTACAGCTTTGTGACTCCACTTACCTCCATGGTGGTGACCAAACCTCAGCAGGATGAAACACCAGAGGACGCCATGATCGCAGACAAGCTGACTGAGGGTGCGAGTCCTGCTTTTCAGTTTGGGGATGTTCTGGGGTCTTGGCTAGATGGCATCTCTATATAAGTATCCACAAGCTACACAACTATTTCCTAATTAATCAAATTTAATTTAAATGACAAAGCCGGGTGAACAAGCAAACAAATTTGTTAAAATATAGTAAACATATGCCAGTAATATATTACAATCAAACAGAAATAGACTGGGGGAAACCAGCTAATATAACATGACCCTCTAATAAACTGATAAACCAAAGCCAAAAATAATATCCGAGCCGTTACCTGAATCATGTACTGTGAAGTTGACCACTGCTCTCTTTTGTCATTTTGCAGGTCAACGTCAGAAGCCAAATTATGCTAGTAAGTTATAATTACTTCTAAGCATGAATTTGAACATGTGTATCCAGAGTATAATCTCTGCGTTAGAATGCTGGTTGGTCAATGAGATCAAACTTGTTTGATCCCAGGGGGATATATAGGAAATTTACTTAATATTTTGAACATAATACAGATGAAATATCAGCGAAGTGTTATGCGTTTTGCACGTAAGTTAACCATCAATGGATTTAGCATTACTCTGAAAAAAAACACATCAAACTTTTTATTTTGTAAGCTTGTAGCTGCTGTCAGAGATAAATCTTTTTCTAAACACAGGTCGTCCTAAACCCGTGTCTAAAGTTACACGGCCTCCAGTCACAAGTGGTATGTCAACAGCTTCTATGTAGTTTTCATATTTGACGTAGCATTAATGGATAACATGAAAAATAAACACATTTAAAATTGCTTTTTTTTCCCCAGTGGATGGCGATCCCCATTTTATCATCCAAGTTGCAGACCTGAATGACACTTTGTGCTTTAACATTGATGATGTCCCAGGCACAATTTTCAACCTGGTGAAAGACCCTT
>JAODKF010000138.1:28266976-28290914 GCA_026779585.1 Mormyrus proboscirostris | reverse complement strand
CCCCCCCCCCCCCCCCCCCCCCCCCCCCCCCCCCCCCCCCCCCCCCCCCCCCCCCCAAAGCCACCAAAGCTGCCACAGCCACCATAACTGGGCCTCATACTTACTGCTTCTCTGGTTGAACCACAGCCACTCTCCTCTGCCTCAGAGCTGCAGAGAGAGAGAGAGAAAAATGCCCTGTCATGATCCCAGCCTTCAGAAACATTTGGCCAGGAGTCCTCCGACCACACGAGGCGCACTTTCACATCACTTATTGCTAGACTGTCATTTGCTGAAAAGCAGGCCCCCAGCAGCAATTCTGACACAGTGCAGATAATTTTTATCAGCTTGGCAGAAGTAACTGAAACATGAGGTGCTGGAGTGGGAGATCTTAGATCAGGAGGGGATCTTCTGTTTCAGACACCCACCTTTGGGTTTGCGGGTGTGCTGGAGGGGGTACCCGTTGGTCTCACACCAGCTGACCGGGAAGATGTCCATGGAGTCAACATGGACGATCACCTCTGGAAGTGATTCCTTTAGCCCTGGACAAAAAGACATTGAAATGTAACATCGTGTTAATCTTGGATATTTTAGTACGTTCAGCTCTAGTGGTTCAGGCCACCGTGCCAGTTGTCTGTAAGGAGTACAGATGCATAGATAGACAGGAAGGTTCAGCCACAGTAAAAGTAAAAAAAAAAAAAAAAACCATTGCTGAATTCCTCTTAAGCTTCTGTTTCCTGTCCTCCACGTGTATGATACAGGTACATCACCAAGAATACAGGTACATAACTAAGAATACAGGTACATCACTAAGAATCCCCATTTAGGCTCAAAACAAAGCTGCTGATAAAGCCATCATGTCATTAATGGTACTGCCTTATTATCATTTTTTCAACTTCTGTTACCTGGAGTCTCATTGAGAAATGGAGCATATATTTTTTTTACTTCGAAAGTAGAATACGGTAGAATACTTTTGTTAAACTGATCAAAATAGCAAACAGTAAGAACTGAATCACATTGAAGTATATGTGAACCAAATTTAACACTGCTGAAATTGCTTGTCTGAGGGAAGAGGTGAAGAGGTGTTTCCTCCAGGATTAAAGATCACAGCCCTTTAATTTACTTGTATTCCCTGAATAACCCCCCCCCCACTTTGCATCGGAAGAGAAGGAGTGAGAGAAAGACATAGTGAGAGAGGGAGACCTACCTTCCAGGTTCAGCCAGACGTATTGACCTGTGACCTTGATGACAGTTGCCACATGGATGTGCTCAGGGGATAGAGGGTTCACAGCCTCCAGTTTCATGGATTCCCTGAAGCTATGAACCGATGACTCCTGAAAGATGCAAGCAGTCAGACGCCATGTCAGCTGGGATGCATGTGCGCTAACGCGCAAGTATCTTCCATCATTCCTCAGGAGATACAGACACCAATTACTTTAATAACAAATAACTGGCACGACACCTAATGCCACACACAAGAACAATTCTGTGTTCCACTGGTCATAGATTTGTGACTCAGTCATTCCACATCGTCACACTGGAGTTGGACAGCAAGTCAGTCTGGCATTTAGCATCTCCGGCTCACCATTGGGAAGCAGTGCTGGGGTGCGGCCTCTGTCCCACATTGTTTCAGGTAGTCAGCCCAGTCAAAGTCCTGCCCTTGGTACCCTACAAGGAGACACACACGTGGATTCGGCGAGCAGAGGCGCGGCTGCAGTGAACATGACCGGACGTGGATTCAGCGAGCAGAGGTGCGGCTGCAGTGAACATGACCGGACGTGGATTCAGCGAGCAGAGGCGCGGCTGCAGTGAACATGACCGGACGTGGATTCGGCGAGCAGAGGCGCGGCTGCAGTGAACATGACCGGACGTGGATTCAGCGAGCAGAGGCATGGCTGCAGATTAACGACTAAACTATAGCTTCCTGCAAGGGGTAAAGCTTCTAAATTTAGTTCATTATGCTGCAGTTAATTTAAATACCACAACTGACTTCCCTTATAAGCAGCACTAACCAAGACCTCAGCTGTTTTCTCCTCAGCTCCTATTTATGAACACAAAAAATCTACAAATGAGAGGGGGGCATTCGGCCCATCAAGCTTGTTTGGGGAAGAATTCAGCTATTAGATATTAGAATTCAACTTAAGTATACATTATTAAAATCTTATCTAGCTCAGATTTAAAGGATTTAACTTGCAATACACTAACAGGAAGACTATCTCATACTCTAACTACACGCTGTGTAAAGAAGTGCTTTCTAAAATTAAGTTTAAAATGTCCTCTTGCCAGTTTCCACCTAGGCCCATGAGTTCTTGTATTTAAAGTAATATTGAAGTGACTATGCGGTTTAGCAGCATCCAGACCTGCTTGAATCTTATATACCTGGATCATTTACCCCCTTAGTCTCCTCTGCTTGAAGCTGAACAGATTCAGCTCAGCTAACTTCCCCTTATAAGACATAAAGAATCATTCTTGTAGCCCAACGTAGAGCCCGTTCTAAGGCAGCAATGTCCTTTTTAAGGCAAGGTGACCAAACCTGCACACAATAGTCTACAAACAATGTTTTTGTGTCTTTATCTCACAGCTGTTTACACTGTCCACTGCTCACTGCATAACAGTGACAGTGCACCTGTAAGAAGTGTGTCATGTGCAGATATTTCTGAAGCACCCTCTGAAACCCTCCAGCGGTGTCTGCTGGGGCAGATGGGATGGGCCCCCTGAGCTGGATCCTTCACCTGCCGGGGGGGTTAGCTGGATGCCGTTCTTGAAACTCCACTGCACAGGCAGAATCCCCACGCTGTCCCGGTGGCACAGGAAGGCGGGCCCTCCACCTCTCCCATTGGAATTCCCCCTCAGATCGTCCATCTCCACCAGGAAGTACATGCTGTTAAACACCTGGAGAGTAGAGGCAGGTCATGCTCCGCCCCCGATCATGCTGTCTGTCTCCTCCTATGTATCCACTAGTTCATTTGTCGTGGACCTTTTTTGTTCCAACTATTAAAACGTCAAGATGACTGTGAACAGAAGACTTTCTGGCCAGTCTGCACTTGTGAGTGTAGGAGACAAATGCAGAAGTGAGGTTACCTTGGTGACCGTGGCGGGGCAGATGTGGAAAGGAGCAGTTGGATCTACAGCTTCCAACTTCATCCCCTCAGTGAAGCAATGGACCGAGGTGGCTATCTTATCCTGGACGCAAACAAAGACCAGAAATGTAAGAAATGTGCATTTATCACTAAAACTAGATTCACACTTTACTTCCTCCAGGTCCTAATCAAAGTTAATGGAGTTTATAAAGGAACACCGTAGGAATCTGAGCTGGTAGCACTATGAAACAATAAAGAAACATACCACATAACCACCAAAGACACGAGACGTCAACATCCACAAAGCAAACAAAGAGCAGGTCAAAATAAAGACAGAGAGAAGTTTTTTTTTTTTATCCTACACTCACCGATGATATTCTTACAGGTGTGCGATTTGACAATATTGTACAACACGGTGCACATTCTGAGATTTGCAGTTCTGTGGCTCATACACGCATCTGAAGTTGTGTCGTCAGTCAAATCCGTTTTGATACACCAATAAACCAGTAACAGTAAACAGTAGGTATTACCTTAGATTTTTTCCCCCTCTTGCCTTTTGCGCCTTTGTCTCGACATGCAATGTGCAACATGCAACGAATTCCCTATTTGGCAACATAGTGGTATGGATGATATGGAAGATTTGGTCCATAAAAAGAATTCAACATAAGTAATATTTTTTCTTTTAGAATTAGTTGCCTTATAGGGCTATATTTAAAAAAAAATATATATATATGGGAATTCGCTTGGTTATACTCTTCAGTAAATTGAAAAATATTCTTAAAAACCAACATGAAAAAAATCGTGATATGATGTTTTTGCCATATCATCTACCCCTAGGTATTCTCAGCCAGCATCTGTTAAATCACTGTATTTATCTTAAAACATTGAATTTTGTTCTTATAGCTGAGCATACCCAAGCCTCTGTTACCCATAAATCTTTGCTTATATGAAAAGACGCACTCTGGGAGTTGGTGTAGCTTCATACAGAAATGAGCAGAAATGTGACCAGACAGTTGGATCCAGCTCTAAAAAGCACTGGTCAGGTCGACCTAGCAGGCCTCTAGCAGGCCTGCCAAGGGCACAAACCTTGAGTTTCAGCCCCTCAGCCACCGTCCCATCATGCATCTGGTTGCTGATTTGCTGCCGAACTTCATCCCACTTTGCATCGCTCTGAAGGTCTCGGATAACTGCAATACAGCAGAATAAGCTGAACGGGCAGTGTGCTGGGGGTACAAGAGGGTACACTGGGCATTCACTGTACACTGTAAAGACACACCGTCTGCTAAGCACACGTCTGGAATAAACAAATACACTCTACAAACAAACAGTATAAACTTGCATGTAAACAAAAGGCAGCAAATGCCCAGACATATGGAGTAAACACATACAGATTACAAATGCACTGTATAGATGTACACACTCTTCAACAGCATAAAATTACATATAAAAAATGTAAAAATATGCGAACAACTTATAGGTTACTATTTAAAGTATTACAGAAAAGCACATTTCCATTTTTTACACCCATACAGAAATATAAAAATCTCAGATTGTATGGGTGTGATTTTTCTATTCCCTACATAATGTGTTCTTTATTCCCGTTACAAACATCCTTCATTTTTACATTATTCAAATATTAGCATCATTCATATCATGCATCACTGACTTTAAAAAAATATGTACTAATACTATCATTGTTGCACCAACGATCTGGCTTCAAAAAAAAAGAATTTATTTGCTTATAGTCTGACTGCAGTGTAATACCGACACTGACCAGCAGGGGGAATGAGGACGCAGCCGTGCTCTTTGGCCCAGCCAGGTGGGTGCAGCAGCGGGTGCAGGTAAAAGAGCCAGATCTTGCCATGTGTGGGGGCCATCTCCTCGGTGCCGGCGTAACGGAGGCACAGCCTCCCCCCCACATTGTCCTCGATGGTAGCTCCCCAGGCAGCAGCCGCATCAGCCGGGTCCTGCAGCTCCACACTGGCCCCCGGTGCCAGCAGATCCAGTGGGTTCTTCCCACGGTGAGGCTGTCAGGAACAGCGAAGGTATGGATGTGCAAGTCTGCTTTATCCTTTCATTCCATAACTTATTAGTGATTGTCTGTTTAACTCACTGGATCCTTAGTTGGTCAAATGCTTTGACCTTGAACTCAAAGTTTGTCACGAGTACTATTCTTTTAATCAGTGCAAATATTCATCTGACATACCACCCCCAAACAAAGCAGAGCATCTCTCAGACCCAGCTGTATAAAAGCCTGTCTTTCACATCGGTTCAGCCCTGTCCAGTGCCTTCGCCAGTGCCATATACTGCTCAACCTGTCTAGTCCGCATCATTACCCAACAATCCCACGGGGCACCCATCCAGAGCTCACCCCATCCAGCAAGTTGGCTGGCACGCTGCAGGCCTCTGACAGCACATTTTCAAGTAGAGTCTCCCAGTGCTCATGTTTCTCTCGGATGCCTGAGGGTGACAGGACAAAAGAAAAAGCAACCAGAGCACTATAAGCAATGAGGAAATGATACAGGAAATCTCACAGAGCCGCCCTTTCTGTCTCTCACCCTCTGGAGGCTTCATAGGCCGGCCCTGCTGCCGGCTCCAGCCAATGGGATGCAGGTCTGCGGTCATGATGTCACACCAGAAGTCGGCCCTGCGGTCGTCATGGAAGCCCTCGTAGCGCAGCAGCAGCAACTGGCCACAGGTGGTGATGATGGTGGCCACCCAGTAGGTGTCAGGTGAGTCACGCAGCGGCACCTCCAGCTTCATGCCAGGGCTGAGCCCAGTCTGCAAGCCCAGGTCCACCTGCGGGTGGGTAGGCCACATTACTCCTATAGAAAAGTCAGGTGGTGCCAGTACTGCTGAGTCAACAACCCCACACCCCAACATTCTTCTATTTATCTGGAATTATGGTCTGCAGGAAACAAAAAATCCATTCTACTATGTAAACACTGGGGCACCGTGAAGGAGGCCCTGAGTGACTCGGGCACTTAAAAATACAGAACATAATTAGAGTCATCGAGGTTGGGGCCCAAAAGCTGCATTATCACCGTCCCTGTGTACAAGGGACAAATAAAAAATAAAAATAAAAATAAAACGTTCATCAGGCAAGTAAAGTGTGTGACAGTTTGTCAGACTCACGTGTTTGAAGGCAGAGTGGGGCACAGCAGAGGCTCCCTGCTCCTCCAGATACTCCTCCCAGCTGAAGTCGGAGTCCTCCTGCCCCGAAGCCCCCTCTGAAACATACTCGAATGTCACCCGCGGAACAGTCCTCCGTATCGCCCCCTATGCATCAACTTCGCACACTGCAACCTCTTACAGAATATTTCATTTGCTTCATTTGAAACATTAAAACAGAAAAGTCATCTCACCAGCCTCCAGAAGACCACAATGCATGATGGATAACAAGCAGGAACCCTGAAATCTGTCTTCTGCTCCACAGTCCACCTGCAGTAAAGTGGGGAGTTAACATGACGGCATCCTACCACAGACTTGCCTCTCCCACCTTTTTTTAAGGGTGAAACTGTCCTCTTTTCTTCATTGCCCTGCCACTCTCTCCCAGTGGCTGTATTTTGTTGTTCTTTGTTCGAGGACAAATTATGGACACCCCAGATCTGGGCATCAATGAATTCTCTCTCACTGGAGAGGTTACATACGTATCATTGTTCACTAGCAGCTTTGTATTTAGCCGGGTGAGAAATGAACACTGCTTTTAAAGGGGAGGCTCATCTTAAGGGTACAGGAATACCAGTAACCTTCAGGCATCTGAATCACTCCAGTAAAAATATCCAGCAGTATTAAAGGATGGGTAGAAGTGTCAGCTCAGCAAAAGCTGAAATGACTCACCAAAACGTGGCTGAAGACCCTGCCCCAACCCACTTCCAAGGCAATACATACATATCTGTGTGACAAAAATGGCACACCATAGGGCAGGGGTGTCAAACTCCAGTCCTGGAGGGCCGGAGCCCAACACAGTTTTTGGTTTACCCTCATTTAACACACCTGATTCAACTCCTTGTGCTAATTACCACAAAGCTCTTGAGCTGAATCATTTCTAGTGGAACAGGGAAAGAACTAAGCTGAACAGGGCTCCGGCCCTCCAGGACTGGAGTTTGAGACCCCTGCCTTAGGGAAAGTTTGACAGTGGAGAGTGAAAACCCAACAGCAGACACCTCTGAGAAACACCCCCTGAGGTAAGGGTCATCTCACTGGTTTAGCCTGCTCTCAAACACCTTCTCCGCCTTCATTTTTTCAAGTGCAAAACCAAGAAAACTTCCAAACTCTCTCAAAGCCAGAATCACACTCTCCCATAAAAATTTGCCTTACACACAGACTAAATACAGACCAAACACACTAACAAAAACACCTGCCGTTACAGGGGCAAGTCAATCCTGCTCTGTCTACATCCAGAACCTAAGAGCTGTTTGAAATCTCCCCAAGTAAAAAAATAAAGTTTGGAAGGAAGGATGAAGAAGAGGATGGCTGAATACACTTAAAAAAGAGGAGAGATTATGATCAAAGAGTCGTACATTTCTTTGTGGTAGAAGCTGGGTATTAAATTTGAATGTGCAAGATCTAGATCTGATAAAATTAGGCAAAAGACAGCCCAACCCATGCCCCAGGATAATTACATATTTATAAAAACAGAAACTCACTCAAAAGACTCATTAAGCAGGTTAAATACCCCACATGGACACACCTATACCCAAAGCGGGGGACATGAAATTCAGCAGCTGACAGTTTACACTGGAAGCCAGGCTGATCGTAAGGAATGGACCCTGGGGAATCGGCCAAACAGCAGCATGAAAACCACATCAAATCCAGGACAAAATCACTGCAAAAGCACCAGTTATGTGTGACTTCATGAGAACATTCTACTGGCTTTCACAATCTAAGTCATTATTTAAAAACACTGAAAACTTGGAGCCCTCAAGATGTGAGCAACCAGATGAAGACATCAAACCCCGCTACTGACCCAACGAAACGGAAAGGAGGACAGACTGGGCCAAATGTCTCTGAATCCTCAAAATGACCAAAAGGGGAAAGACATTCATTCGTAAGTGTAATGCGAGGTCGTCATGAGATGCAGGAGAACAGCAGATCAGAAGATGAAGGATACACAGTATCCAAGTCCTACACACAACACAGGTGACACGTGCATTGGGAGTGACTGAAGATACCGAAGACAGACTGAGCTGCTGCCGCCCCAAATTCAAATTGCAGTACGAGAAGCACAGTGCGGAGCAGACTCATCAGCCGCCTGGAGTCCATCAATAAATACACAGGAAGCTCTGCTTGTGAGAGCAGACAACCGGTGGGAGGGACTTGACTTTTTCCATACAAGCAATCCACTGGTCAACCACACAGAGGAGAAGTTCCTGTAAGCCCCAGCACATTCCACGGCAGAAACGACATCCCTGCCGTAAACTACTTCCATGACAAAAATTCAGCAACAGGAAGCGAAATGACTTCCCCCAACTGACAGAGACTACACTTAGTACACAGCACATACACACAGCAGGTCAGGGAGTACAGGAAGACATTAAAAAAACTGACAACCATCAATTCCTCAAACGTCACTGAAATTTAGATTGTTTGTTTATATGGCTCAATCTAAACAGACAGGAAATGTTAACTTTTCATTTAAGCACATGAACGGGCCAGTGAATGAGCTGAATAACTGTTGGTTAAATAAGAATGTTCAATAAGCTCTGAGTACATTTAACAGAAATACCTGACCTCCAAATCACATAAATTTGAGCTGCTGAAGACAGTAATAAAATCATTCACAGATAACAGACATGTGGGGTAGTTTTAAAACCTACTGAATGCTTCCTTGTATTACTTAGCCAATTATAATCCATAAAAGTATCGCAGAAATATTACTGTCTTTCCACTCATCCAATGCAGACTCAAAGTTAGCTTAGCCCAGAATGCAGAGGGCACGAGTCAGTGCGCATCCTGGATACCAGTCTACTGCAGGGCACGGATACCACAGGAGATTGAGAGGGCCCAGCACTTTACAGGGCCAAGTGAAATATGTAAATTTGGGAGCAGGGGCTGACATTTTATCTTCGGGCACAGAATTTCTGCATAGCATTCGCACATGCGGAGACAATCATATAAATCACACAACCGATTCAACTAAACGCATGTTTTTGGACTAAAGGAAAAAAAGCTGTGCAACTGCAGCACAAGGTGCAAACTCCACACACACACAGACAAGGTAGGATTCAAACCCCCAACCGTGGAGGTACACAGTCCCAGAAAAATTTAAATATTCAAAAAAAAGGAGCCAATAAAGTGATTAAAAGAGGGGGATGGGCATGACCCACAACCCCAGTTTCCATAATTAAGCCCAAGCGCCCAGCTGCCTGGACATGTGCAGCCTGTAGACCATACTCATATACTAACCTCACTGAGCTCAACTGCGTAAGGACTCCGTCTTACTATTGTTTTTACTGTAATTTGGGAGGGGTCAAGAAGAAAATGGCAACACAAAAAGAATTTTAAAAACGGTGCCCTTGACTGTAAATTGGCGGTGGAAGTACCGTATCTTTCGGGTTAAACTCCATAGTACGACGCGGCACATCGCTATTATCTGTTTATCCGTGCCTGGACAACTTCCGTGTCCGCGCGAATTACTCATTGAAATGTTAGTGGAAAAAATGTTTTGCGCTATATTGGAAAACTCAGCACTTCACTCAATTGTCAACTTAGTTCATGACAACTTAAAAGGTTTGGTCGTCAACACACAATGACATCTCATTGCAATTCAGAAACCTAAACACATTCGCAAGCCATTCAGAGCGAACCGCAGTTTGGGTGCGCAGTAAAATTTCCTATTCGGAGAAACATGGGCTTCAGGTTGGAACAGTTTCCTATGACTAACGATAACACTGCATTTATTTACGGCCACTTTATTCCAATCGGCACTATGGCGTAGACAACATCAACTTTAATGCAATAACGATTTCCAAAAGCAAGATGGAGAGAAAACGGAGGTTGTAATTTCGACTGCCTCATCTGCCTGGTCAAACTGCTAAGATGAGTGTATGATGAGCAATGTGTCGGGTAGCCTGGATGCGATGCGCTTTTGCCCCTCCAAGTTACCGAAACGCAGGAGCGCTTAGACCCGACTGTGCCCTAACCAGTAGCTTTGGCAGAGGGAAAAAAGACGCATATGCAGCCCACAGCAATTAAATTATATTAATTCGTTAGGGCAGCTTTAACTCTACCTAAGAGATTAATCACAAGTGTGAATCTCACCTGATTGGAGTTTTATAAAGTTGATTTTAGATGCTGCACCTCCGTCCGACTGGTCGGTCATAACCTCATTCCAATATGGCACAGGATACTACTGCGCATGCGCAGCCGCCTAAACGCACGGGCACTTTTTACCGGGTTTTCAAGAGACATGTGAAATTATTTGCCTTTTCATAAAATTACTGGACTTTCCACTTTTATTTGTGTATAGATATAGCCAATAAGGCAGTGTTTTGCTTAAGATACATAATTTAAGGGAGTAAAAAAAAATCGCACTTCTTTGTGTGGTGCCTTGCGAGGCGAAGGCGGACCTTGAGATTCGTTATGTACTTTATTCCGCTTTATTTAGAGACTCATTCCGATACCCAGAATACAGATAAAATAATATCTTTAAATTATATAAAACAACAACCACGGCGCCCCACTTCATTGTTATACTTATGATTAAGGCTCAGAAATTACAGGCAGTCATAGTCTATAGACTATGTTCCATATTATGATCAATTTACAGTCTTGTCCATAACGACGAATAAGAAGTTAGACGACAAACTTAACCGTTGTGTACCCTTTCTCAATTATGAACCTGAAAACTGTCAGATACTGACAAAGCGACAGGGGCTCGAAAACAGCTCTCGGTGAATGTATTCGTGTCCGGCACACAGGTCCAGCACGTCCTGGCACAGTTTCAGTAATAGGCTACATAATAGGTTTGCGTTGTTCACACGTATTCCGTAAAGACTAATTAAATGATACGAATATCCTGACTTATATGGAAACCAAATGGTTTGTTGCCTTTTAAATGTAATAATTACAAGTAATATAAAAGAAAAATGTTTATATTAAGTGTAGCGACAAACACCATTTATTACAGTGAATAAAATCCGACGTTTTTTATGTATTACTGTAGATGAACACACGTTACTCCCTACCGGTATTGTCTGCTTATCATTCTTCTTTAACGCCTTAGATAAATCGACCGTATCCTAAACGTTCCTAGATTGCAGTAAACGTAAATTGCCCATCTGGATGGGTTTGAAAAAAAAATAAAACAAAAGAACACATTGCTAATATGAATCAAATATTATTATGTTACTGTGTAAAATGTGCACGTGCCAAGGTTTTTATGCTGCGATAGATACGCGCCGAGGTTTTGTATGCTACTATAAATAATGATGGATGATAGGTACAGAACACAAATCATTAATCGGCGGTTAACGTTAAATGAAAATGCAGATAGGCAATTCCAATACGTTAAAGTTACCACTTTTGGCTACTGTGTATTGAATGTTCTTTTGTGGGCCTAATGCATATAAAATAGGTTACAGCGATTTTCAAACCTAGTTATTTACACAGAGGAACGAAAATTTTTAGGAAGGCTACAGGCCAGATACATTTCATGCAATTAAGTGCCAAACCACAAAACTGAAAACTAATGTAGGCCGATTATTACGTAATTAAATTATCATAATGGTAAATAAATATGTGGACTATTTCAGTCCTTGACATAAAAACACGTAGTCACTGCGAATAATTTATTCGACAGCATTTAATTATTAGTCATCTCAATAAATGCTTAACTAATAAACGCCGCCCTGCACAGTTATCCAGACCTCACTAAGCTGAACTCATTAACACTGAACGTGTTAATTTGAGTAATAAAATAGGCTGATGAACCTCACTGCTTTTCTGAAAACCACCCTTACATGGCTCCAAAAAAAGCATTTGGCGTTTCACTACTTAAAAACAAGAATTTCATCTAACACATGACAGTGTCCCATTGTACATCTTATTTCAGAAAAAATCTGCTCTAAAAAGAATTCAATAGAGTTAATGTAAACGGTTACCACAAAGGATTTTTGAAGCGTTTAATTCTATATATTTCTCAGATCAGGGGGGAGGGTCCCGTCCGGTACTCGTCTGGACCCCCCTCTGTCGAATTAGGGGGACTGAGGGATTGCCTCCCTAGACTTCGTCGACGGGATGGGTGAAAGCAAATTTCGAGAGGGTCAAACACGAAATTTTACCTCCAGATTACGTGTCTGATAAGTAACAAAAAACACGGGGGTGGTGTCAAACGCATTATTTCACTACGTCGCTACGTGCCTGCATCACCCATGCTTAGGCTGCTGCGTGACATGGAAAAGCCTACTTAATAATCGTAATAATCAGTCTCAACAAATTCATTACAAAGGCATACAACAATACGCTGGCACCATTAATGTGCTTTTTAAATAGTAACGTTTTTTTATTTTATATTATAACCCGTAATTTCATATCCTAATTCCACACACAAGCGCAGCTTCAGTCCAGTAATACGGAATGTACGATTAGTTTTTAATTACGAGGTTGACGCACGTTTGCCGAAAACTTTGAGCTGATTTTCGCACGAACTGGTATCTCCTAAAGATAAAAAATATGTGGTACAATGTTTATGTGAACGTTAACTTATTTCGAAAGAAAAAGGGCATTTAAAAAATGAAGACAACCTCATCCATTCTATTACATCCATATTACAACAGCGTAACAAAGGCTAGGCTCAGTTACATCTATTATTTGTCAAAAGAGGGCAAAGAACTGTGACCTGGAACAGAGATGAGTGAAAGTAGAAACCCAAAAACAAACATACTAAAAACGACACTTGGGGAGGTTTCTCTGCCACTGCAACAGCCTTAGGCCAATTCGCGAACCGTTGTATTTTCCTGTGCGTCAAACCCAAACGAATGGTATAAACTGGATGCCCCCTATGAACTTAATATTGTGCTATTGCCCCGCTCATCCCCTACCTGCTCTGTAAGCATGTGTATAAAATTAATATATGCTATATGATCCGACTATAGCCCCACCTGCTGGGCAACCACAAACCCAGCCCTCTTTCCGTCCATCTTCTAGGTAGCATATCTAGTACAGGGGGCTATTCTATGAAGCAGGATTTCCCAGTTGGCTGGATGACTTAAGCAGACACACAACACAAAAAATTAAATGTGTAATTCCACGCCTGCCATTTCTATGTTGAACAGGTGTTATAATATGCATCTACTGTATTTACTGATGTAAACACGATATTTATTGATATAAATACAATACGTATTTAGATTATAACTTTTATTTACAAACATATTACTGCATGTGTTTCTAAATCTCTCAAATGCAGCTGAATTTAAATCATCAGTGTATTTAAACAGCCACAACCTCTGGACATTTAATGCCAATTCTGGTCCTTTTTAGTTTTGATTCGGTGTTGTACATTGTCCACCACTCACTCTCATCGGGTTGGTGTCGATTACGGTTGCTGGCTAGAAATTAAAATGAACTCTCCTTTTAAGCCAAATGCACTCCTTGGGCTGTGTTTCTACACACTGGCTGCTGATATCGCCAATGGTGTCCTAATGTGCAGGATAGATTATAGGGGGACAGAGGCAGGATGGCATTCTGCCAATTTAAGCGACCATCCAATGGTGGCACCTTAAAGAACTTTGGCCCACCGGTGCCGTAGCACAGAACCCGTGTGAATCCAGACCTGTTCCTCAACCCAGACACCTCACAACAGAGCCATGTTTAGCCCAGTCTGGTATGTAGGTTCTCCCAGACTGCCGTCTATGGGCTCCGCTAGGACTCCTTCCCGGAGCGGCGGGTGAGCAGCCGTGTGCGGATGAAGCGGACGAGCCGCGTCTCGGCTAGGAGAATGGTGGTCAGCACGGCGAGGAGACAGGCCCCGCCCACCGCCACATGTGCCAGCCTGAGCAGCCAGCCACTGTCACAGCATAGGGTGCCCTGGAGCAAAGCAAAACACAGACATGAAGAGCTGGACATCCAGATGCCAGAACTCGTCAGCTGCCAGTCTACTGGGGTGCAGTCTGTACAGCTCAATTAGGCGAATTACTACTAGGAATACTCTTGGAACAAAACCCGAGGTACAATCAGACCAAAAGTTATGAAAACCCTCCTTCTGCATCTAACAGTTTATGAAAACTGGTCAGTAAAGAACTAACTGACTAGTTTATTACAATCGGGATAAATCTTTCCTCTTGTTTCAAGTTCACAAATTGAGTAATTAATTTTAGTTACTCAGTGAGTGGCATAATAGCCTTGCGCCCCTAGGGTTCCTCCAGAGCTCCGTGTGTGTGGAGACTGGATATTCTCTCCGTGTTTTGTGGAGTTCCTCTGGGTATTTTAAATCAGTATTTCGCAACCCGGTCCTTGTGGACTTCCATACAGCTCCAGAAAAACGTGGACTGTCTGGCTGGGAGCATAAACGAGGACCGACAGGGGGTCCCTGAGGACTGGGTTGTGAAACATCATTCTAAAACAATTAGGCAAGTAATTTGGTGAAATTGTCCACGGTGTGTGTCATGTAATGGACTGAAATTCCGAAATAGTCTCCTGTCTTTGTCCCAAGCAGCACAGGGCACAACTTCAATTCAGCAGTTCATCAGAATACAGATGGATGTTACGGTAGCACATTACTCATTATTCCCACAATTACACATCTTCTTATGAGAGAGTGCTTGTGTTATAGTGCTGATAGACTATTTCATAAGATTAGGCTTTGTGCCACTGATGACACTCATTTGCCAGATGCAGATATTGCTAGCTAAGGAACTGGACTGATGCCTGGTGGGTTCTGCCTCCCCAGTGAGAGCAAAAGCCAACCTCTCCAATTAAAAGTGAATCCTTGTACCTGGTTTCCATGGGGACATCGTATGAACTCCAAACATACCTCTGAGAAGATGGTGAGGGCCGCACTGAGCCCCAGGGCAAGCAGCAGGGCGGGGGAGGGGAGCAGGCCTCGCAGGGGCACCCAAGGGCTGCCCCGGAAATAATGATAGATGTAGAGCAGGCTGTGGGTGATGCGAAGGCCCATGTTGAGGCAGTTGGCCAGGATGAAGCCCACGCTACCAAGCAACCATGTCAGGAAGTAGGATAACACCAGGAAGGACACCGACAGGGCCAGCATCAGCATGTTGTACCTGCATTTCCATGGAGATCATTATAAACTGTCAGCATACTCATTCAACATCTAGGTGTCCTGTCAATGCCGAGATGTCATGTCTAGTAGGGGCGTCAGGCTGAGTGCAGATCTGCCTGGGCTCTTGTCCACCAGCCCTGACCTGTCAACCTCCTCCCTGCTCATCACAGCGAAGGTGAAACACTCTGTCACGCCATTCACAGCCAGCAGGAGCACGTAGCCACAGTAGCATCTCAGCAAGCTGGGACCTGCGTGGGACAACAGCATCAGTGTCTGCCTCACCACAGAATGCCCCCCCCCATATCACACCTGCCCATCATCTGTCACCCACATCCCATGAAGATGGCCAAATGGACAGACGTTGCTCCTACCGGTCCCACTGCTTAGCAGAGAACCTCCGTAGATGTCCAGAGCCAGGTAGGAGTATGAGTACCCAAAAACGGTGATGATCAGTCCAATGACCATCACCAGCTTCAGCAGGCACTCCAACACTTCTGCTGCCATGGCAACATCATCCTGCAATGAAAACAGAAAAATCAATTCAAATTACAGACTGACCAACTCCTACTCCACAGTTCCTTACAGTAGCTCTAGCTCATGAGCTTTAATATGGGCACCATAAAACATATGATATACAGCTCCGGAAAAAGTTGAGACACCACTCTATATATTTTTTTAAATAGGCATTTTTAAATCCTGGTTTAATCCTGGTTCTGCTGACAGAAGGCTGTACACACGAATAAGGTGAAGCGGAAGACATTGGGAAAGACCAGAAACCAGCCAGGCAAAGGGGGGAAGCGACTTTCTAATGCCAGTGATGACTAATCTAGGAGTGCGTCATAAATCAGGGGATGACCTCAACTGACCTTCAAAAAGAATGGGAAACATTAAGTGGTGTGAAGTGCACTGCTCAGACAATTCACGACAGGCTCCTAGATAGACCCATAAAGCAAGGAAGAAGCCCTTCATTAATGAGAAACTGAGAAGAACCAGGCTAGCTTTTGGAGAATTTATATTTTACATAGAGACATACCCATGAAATGAGAAATGAGTGAAACTGAAAATATTGCTGTGGTCTTGTGATTTTTTGCAGAGCTGCATGACAGAATGAACAACATATTTTTGAAGTACAACAATTTGACACAGGACAGCGATGTGGATAATCATCTCAGACATATCATTTTGGTCAGGAGAGAAGACGGTGGGACCTGATGGAAACTGCACTGACATTTCTCTGCTGCCTGATCTCCTGCCCACGTTCCAGCACCTTGGCGAAGAAGACGTAGAAGCTTTCCTCGATGGGCAGGAACACAAAACGGGCCACCATGGAGCCCAGGTTGTTCACAATGTCATAAACGCCTAGAGGGGTAGGTAGATAGAGGGTAACAAAATGGAGGTAAGAAGAAAGGAACAGGTGCGGGCACACAAGACCATACAGGGAACCTCAGAGGTCACACTGCAGTTGTGATTATCATGCAGCATCAATCACCAAATGCGAGTTACTGCATTGGTACCTATAGTATTAAGCCTGGCTGAGACTATCGGTGCACAGTGATCTCTCCTGGTCAGTAGAACAGCCCTTTGTCACGTTTCTCAGATCTGCGTGAATGCTGCTTTAAAATGAGGAGAGGATGCTGAGAGGAGAGGGTTTCTGGATTCTTTGTTTTTGGTTAAAGGGTAAAGGGGACCACTGCATTTAAGTAGATGCCTGTGACCCACGACCTGGCATTGCCTCTGAAATACCTGAGCACTCTGCATCTCACAATAAATGTGATTCCTGGATCAGTAACGTACCCTGGTCTCCAAAGTTCAGCACATTTAAGAAGGTCATCACATAACGTTCACCTGAAACAGACAAATGGCAGTACTGACACATGAATCGGGCAATTTCCCCCAAAAAATATCCACAAAAATGAATACAGTGTTTAAAAGAACCACAGAAACATGTGAAAGAGTAACAGCCAGGTGTGATTCCTGAGATAAAACCACCATATCAGACCAAATGCGCAAGACGAGTTAAATCAGATTTAAAGTGACTTTAGGACTATGGATTGTGTGTAAGCTGTGGTTGAATTGTGGATGCAGAGATGGGAGTCAGCTTGGCACTCAACACTGGTAGTAGATGTTATCTGACAGTTCTGGGTGCCAGACTAACTCATCTCTGTATCCACAACTTAACTGCAGTTTACACACAATCCATAGTCCTCAGGTTATTTCACTGTGTGGCAGTAAAAAGATCAAATCTACAACAGGAAGAGAAGATGAAATGTCATCAACACAATTGTTTGGAAGCTGCTCACCCTCGGTCAGGATCTGCTTCAAGAAGGACTGCTTGAAGAAGCTCCACGTGAGTCTGGCCAGTTTCCAGTTTACCACCGGCTGCTGGGAAATTAGGACAGGTGGTCATATCTGGGATCAAGGTCAAAGGTTGCACTGGATTGCAAAGGTTGATGGTTCCCCTCTGTACTATTTCTTCAGGAAGTAACAAATAAAAAAAAAATTAAATGTGGCATTTGCGACCACATACATCACAGCATGGGTAAAAGGCTAGATTGCTCAACTGCATTAGCGCTCGGGGTTGGGACTGAGAGGCTGGTTAGGACTGATCCAGGATCAGGGCATCAAGGTGGAGATGCAAGGGCGCCCAACACCCGCACCTCTCCATTCACTGCGGAAGGTAGCAGGTCTCCAATGCTGTGGAAGGGGAATGTCATCCTTTTCTCTGCTGGTGAGCCCAGGAAATGCAAGAAGTAGGCAACGTAGCAGAGGACGAGGCAACCCGTGTAGAGCAGCTGTGGAAAGATCATCCCTCAGAACATGTAGACACCATAAGCTCCATCACAGGGGGCATGCAGTATCTGACAATCACACATAACTCTATTTGTAATTCAATTCAAGCTGCACCAGTCTGACATAAAAGGTACAACGTGAACGCACACGCAAGATTCCAGCTAATACAGGGGCCAGTCCACACATGGACGACTTGTGCCCTTAAGTAAGGCAAGCTCTCTCTCAAGCCAGAACCCTCACCCCACGCACCTGTGCTGTGCAGAAGACATACAGTCCCAGCTGTGGCGCTAAGACCACCAGCAAGACTGTCAGAAGACATCTGGCCACCATTGCCAAACTCTCTGCCACGACCTACAAAGACACCAAAGACTGGAGATGTCAAATCGAGTCCACCAGACACACAGATACGCACAATGAGACACAATCAGGCACACACAACACGATACAATCAGTCTGAGGCGCACACTTCTGCGTAACAGTCCAGAGACACCATGTGATACAATCACACAAAGATAAACAAAGCACTATGACCTCTGTAAACACCAGTGATTTCCCACAGTATGCCCAGATGCCGGTTTGTTATTGTGTCCCGCCCAAAAAGTCATTTTGGGGCCCACATCAGATTATTCAAAAACTAAATAAATTGCTAGTGAGTTGTCAGAAGATCATAGCTAGCTAGCTGGTTAGCAGAACATCATCTCCTAAAAAAGAAACAAGTTTATTAAATATTTATTGTAGCGACAGTTTGTGGCCAACAGGGAGCGCCACACAAATGCACAGTTTGAGTGGTGGTAAACGCTAGCACTGCAAATGCAGCGTCTGTCACCTTCAGACGGACAAACATGTGGGCCTGAGCCAGCACCCACAGTGGTTCACATAGCAGCTCCTGAATGGCGGACAGGCCAAAGAGGGCGACAGCGGGGCCATAGTGCGGCACAGTCAGGGGGTCGGGGGCCTCCAGCAGGTACAGCCAAACACTGCCCAGAGCAAAGGCCCACAGCAAACCCAGTGGCACCCTGAGAAAGAGAAAGAGATGGGCCAGTGTGGGTAGGCATGGACTTTAAATAAACTGGCACTGCTGTAAGGTCACTGTAGAAAGGATGCTTATCCGTATACGACCAGAAAAATTGTATAATACAGTGTAAATAAATACAAAACTATGTAACACATTGTAACACAGTGTGTTACAAGGCTTGGGCACAAAGGTGCTTCACCCCAACAGTATTAATGTCAGCAGTGTTGGGAAAGTAACCAACCAGTTGAGTATAAAGAGTCACAGTGACAACTGGATGGTTGGAACAAAACCTTGGTCTGGATTTCTACTTTCTGGACCTGGACTTTTCACCTCTGTCTGTAACACTGAATGTCAGCAGCCTCAAGAGTGAAGATTTGTGAAGCAGAAGTAGTGCTCACGTCAGCCACAGCAGGTTGATGATTTGTCTCCAGTTGTGCTCCGTCTTGCCGCTAAGACAAGCCCTGCGGAATGCCTCTCTGGAGAGGAAAACCACTGTGGTGTACAGCAGGGTCAACCTTCACATAGAGACAATAACAAAAATCAACCTTTACTTCATGCATGCAAATACAGAAGCAGAGGAAGTGATTTAAAACGTCCTGGAGGGGTGGGAGTGACTATGAATGACAATCTGCAATTTCATTTATCTGCATCACTTGTAGGAAAGTTAAGAAAGCAAGTTCCTGAGATGCCATATCTAAAGTATAATTATATAACGTAGAATATTCCAAAGTAAGTTGCCAGGAAGCCACGTTTTCGCACGTCAGACACCCAGAGATGAGCTCACCTGACATTGACCACTCCGATCAGTTCCTTCGACACGTAGCGAAGAGTGAAGGCATTTAGCAGGAAGGTGAGGACACGAAACGTCACCTGTCCACACAAAACGCAATGATATTAAACGTTGTTATACATGAAAAAGTCCTTTGGGTAACCAAAAGATCAGCAAACCAAACCTGAAATGAACTGCACTGTCAACTACATATGTACAGAGGAACTGAAAGAATTTACCTGCAACAGCACATTGTATGAAGCCGAAGTTGTAGCACTATTAAGCACATCCTGAGAGCTCATGGTGAAGCTGACGTTCTATTACACTAAAACGTCACTAAACAACTCGACAAAAACAGGAAGTAAGAGTTCGATTGTCTATAATGCCACTCACAAGTGGCAACTCCATTGAGACGAATACTTCCGCACACAAGTCAGCGTGTCAGCTCGTTCGGTCGCAAGGAGATTGCGTCACTAATCGCGGGGATATCCACAGTAAGGTCGTCATAAGAAAATGAGACCGCTAGAGGCCGCCGGAGACCAGAATCTAGTCTTTAATTGTACATTTTTTAAGGTTTCTCACAGATTCTTTTTTCCAGATAATAAGGTTGTGAGGTATTTGAATGTGGCAGTGTTAGACACGTAGTGTGGCAGCAGGGGACAGTCCAATTCTGAAGACAGTAAAATATTCCCAACCACACTTATAAAGACCTGGGCTCAACACCATGCTGATTTTGACAGATGTTTTGATAAAAAAAAAAAATCCTATTTTTACAATAGATGTGGCATTTTAGCTTACATAACCTCAGGATCTCAGGATGGGGGCTGTATCAGCATAGGGCACAAGTCCGTGATATATCATGGATGTACAGTAATGCAAATAAATACAGCTAAAAGTGTATAATATAATATATAACACTACATTATACAGTGGTGTTTGCTGTGGGAAAGCGGTTGGAGTTCTGAGCTGCAGTAGGAAAAAAGAGATCATAGCACATGCAGTTTTGGCGGTCGTAAAGATAATGAATGTAATTTATACATCCGTCTTATAATGACTTACCTAAACACCCATGCTGGAGGTACGGTTCACCACCATGTCGGCCAACAACCCACAGAGCATAACATTTTTTTTCTGTGGTCGTGCTTTGCCTCCTATGTAATTCTTCTGAAGGGCAGTGTGGTGATGTGTTGCCTCACGTATTTGGGCCGGGGTTCGAGTCACTGCTGTGACTTGTTTGTGTAGTTTGCATGTTCTCTCTGTGTCATCACCCACCCACCCCCACAGTCCAAAAACACGATAAAGTAAATTGCGATTACTAAATTGCCCATAGGTGTGAGTGGCGAGTGTGCCCTGTGATGGGCTGGCCCCCCATCCTGGGTTATTCCCAGTTCTGTACTCATAGCTTTTGGAATAGGCTCTAAACCCCTTTGATCCTAAATAGGACAAGTGGGTACGATAAGTGAATGGATAATCCTGATCTTGTGCTCATGTTTTCTGGCTGCCATTTTTGCATCATCTCATCATCCCGCTAGGAATGACTGATAAACTGTAGTCGCCAGTCATTTTTATTATAGGCACCAGTTTATTCATTCATCTGTCATGTTAATATATACAATAGACAATTTCTCCTTTTTGAACCTATGATTAGCTTTCAATCATAGTTACTAATTACTATTCTTGTGAATGTTCACTGTAATGATAACTGCATGAAAATGATGATGACGGTTTGCTTACCTAATCCTATTAATCTTTGGATTCCATACTAAACACTGCTGACAAACCATTTCCTACATAGCCATTTGACATTTCTCCATGTCAGTCCCATTCTTAGTTACCCTGAAAGCTCCACATTAAAGCCTCCTCACTGTTCGTAGGGCTTGAACTCTCCAGTTCCTCCAGTTTAGTCTGTTGCTCCTCCTTTGATTGTTTCCCTAAGTCTGATGTTGCTGATGGTAGTGATAGCAGCTGTGCAGAGAGATCTGTGGGATTTTTTTTGGCTTTGCCTTTTTTGGTGGGTCCACATATTCTGGACACATGCAGAATTATGGCCTCTACGTTTGAACTGAACATCTTTGTGTTTCATGTCCTTCATCTGGACTTGCACCCACACGCAGCAAAGATTGTAATCAGCTGAGAAAACTCTTTTAAAGGAATTTGTTACACAAGTCTGAACCCGCTGGGAAATAGCCTACAATGAGGCACATTATCTTTGCTAGGACTACTCCAGCAATGAACCAATGTTTGTCATGCGATACCTTGATTTTTAACCATTACTTCTCTGTTACTCTTACAAAGTAACAGCATATATCTGGTTAGATTACATGAGGTAGTCCTATTTCTTCTTGGCATCCAGCTGATCCAGGGTGTTGCATTTCTCATTCATTCAGGTAGATTTCAGCCGGTGAGATTCAAATGTGGCCCTGATATTGCTGCCTGGGGTGCTGAGGTCACAGTGACACATACTATAATGACACATGGGTCCACTTTCTGAATGTTTCCTTTATGTAACTCGTCTGGACAGTCTTGTGAAATGCCCCTTTAAGAACTGCCCCTCCCCATTCTGCTTGGAAACATCCCATACAAGGCTGTCTAATGCTCTGATAATGTGAGCACAAGGCAAGGCAACGTCAATGGAATGGAGATGAAAAAGACCCTACAAGTTTTCATTCATTTACAATATTAGAGATTAAAAATATATAATTAAATAATAAAATGAATCTAATTCATGAACATAATCAACATTTCATGAAAGGTACCGAATACTAGCTGTCAGTTTATCTAAATATTAATTGTAATGCTTGTAAAAATCACTTTCATTTTAGTATGTTTCTTGACCCTTAATGTGTGACACTAATTCTATTTTATAGTTAATGAAGGGTTTACCTGACTGGGACTGTGAGGGCAACATTGTAAGTGAAAACAGGTGTGCACCTGTAATCTTTGACCTCTGAACCTTGAGCTTCTGCGTCACAGAAGTACATCGTTGACATGACCACAAGTTATAATCCCAGACCTGGGTGGTGTTTGTGACACTGACAGATTAAGTAATTGTTCACCTGGAAAGGCAACACTTTGTAGGACTAAAGGATTCAAATGCTGTCATGCTCATCCAGGCTGTTAATACAGAGGTCCTAACCTCGCCATGCCTGTTTCTTATTTACTGTTTGCCACTCTTTACACTCAGCTCTTCCGCCTCGGAGATTAGATCCCATTAATCCCACCCTAATACTCAGTCTTTGTTGTTTCTTCTCGTTTGGGTGACAATTAGAAGCTTTTGTCTTTCCCGTCACCACGAAAACATGGACTGTAGTGACACCTCACTATGTAGAAATCATCAGCATCAACCCATGAGAGGTTTGTAGCTCGAGAGCACCCAATTCTACCAAAACCAATTCATGAAAATGCTGGAACACTGAACCACCTCTGAAAACAAAAACACTGAAATTGCTCATGCAGAAGCTGTTTCTCTTGATTAAACACGGACATGCAGATTAGGATGCTATTAATTTTAATAGATTTAAAAGATGACTGTGAGAGGCAATGTGCTTAGCTCACCAACAGTCTCTGTCAAAGCAATATATATTCATATATACAGCATGTTTTTATTTCTCATTAAAAACTATATTCAAGTAATGTTACACACATTTACACTCATGTTTTCATGATAACAGAACCATGCAGGGCCTATTCAGGCGTGTTTCTGAAGTACCTGTCCACGGGGCAGGCCATGTCTGTGACACCATCTTCTGTCTGTGTTTTTGGGAAGGGTCACCCTTAAATGACCGCTTTGGGCTTTATGTGGTTGCCAGGCTTCTGCCCAAACGTGGCCTCAGGGATGCATTAGTCTGACCCCCATCCGCTCAGATTAACCCTAACTGTGGCTGAATAGAAGGAAATCAACAAAGCCCAACAAAGGACAAACACAACAACACAGTCTGTTTTTGGCTTGTATGTTTTTTCATCTTAACATGAGACGAGACTAACATCTGTGAACAATCATTTCTGTTCAACTTGTAGATACTGCTGGACAAATCAATACAGCATAGTATACTCTAATGTCTAATTTTACATTTTAATTATAT
>JAODKF010000138.1:28219542-28233733 GCA_026779585.1 Mormyrus proboscirostris | reverse complement strand
AGGCTGGGGGGGGGGGGGAGGGGCTCACATATGGGGGGAGACTTTATGCCTCCTCACCTCACGTGTTGAGAAGGTGTAGAGCACCTTGTCTTTGATGAGGAACCACAGCCGCTTCCAATTCCTTTTGCTTCTCTTGCGTCGCTGTAAGGTGCCGCTCATGGTAGAACCTTCGGTCGACGCTGCTACCTGCTGACCAAAGAGCTCTTTTAGACAGGAAGTCTGCCTGTTGACCAGTCAGTGAGCCCTACATCAGAAGCACCTGCTGACCGATGGGCTCTATCCAATAGGCTTGACCTACAGAAGAATTCTGTTAATGAATTCTAGATTGCTGGTGTCTGCTTTATGCTACGTCACATATTTATCTTTTTTTCTTATTTTCTTCTATTCCATTGTCACATTCAAGGTATCATCAGTTAATGAGCCTCAAGGAGAGTCTTGATTCTACCAACAGCTGACAGTAGATGTCACTGTAGAGTACCGAATGGAAGTGTGACAGAACCATCTCAGAAGACTATGGGGGGGAGAAAGGACTAAAAACATATCCAATCTTGAACCAAAAATTTGGACCAAATGATTGAAACACTTTTCGTGAACTACCTATACAATCAGACTAAACTGCATTATATGCATCTTGAGCAGGGAGCTGGTCTTTTGGTTTGATTTAGGTAGAATTATTCAAAACTGTGAATAATTTTTCATCGCATTCACACAAAATGACCACATTTTCCAAAATCCATGAACTCCATTTTCACTAATACTCCACCAGCTGCAAGACACTATATACCTGTACTACATTTTTCAAATGGCAACACAGTGTTTTCAAAACTGTCAAAAACACGTTAAAAACAGAATGATGGCACATTTCAGCAGTAACCATATTGAGATATATAGAAAATCGTTAACAAGAAAATGATCATTCCAAACATATGTGCAGAAAAGTCCAATGATGGTTTGCCATTACACAAACCACACATTGGCCCCAACTACACAAAGAGCCTTATTTAGTTTTTGGATGACCAACTTGTGCCAGAGGAAGAGAGAAGTCGAGGGACAGGAAGCTCCCCTACTTTGATTATTATGTGGGATAATGATTTGCTGCACATCCCAGGATGCCAGTACTATTCCTACCTCTGTACTCCCCCTTTCTAAACCCCATAGAGTGGTGTTTCCAATCTGGTCAGACAGTCCATGTGGAGCTGGGAGAGAGCAAAAACACGGACCAACTGTGCATCCCTGAGGACCAGATTGGGAAACACTCACACGGAGGAGTTTTTCTCTGTGTGGAGGTGGAGGGTTTATGACTTCCACCCACATGACCAAATGGTGTGTGGACACACTTCTCCTGAAGACTGCCAGGGTTGGATTAGACATTCCGTTAGATACTTCTCAAGATGTGTCTCACCAGGGAAGACATCAGATGTGATGCTGATGAGAACCTGTGAAGTCTCAACCTGTACAGTATGGGTGATTCTACTAGATATATTGTTGGGTTATGTTTTTTGTAATTATTATTGCAGCTCTGAAATTTCAGGAATTTGTTTTATGTTAACGTATTACACTTCTTTCAATTGTTAAGGTACACTCTGCAATACTGAAGTCACTTTCTCAAAACTCTTTGCGCAGTTGCCACAATGTCAGTTTTTGTGGGCTGAACTTGTTGCTTTCATACATAATGCATTCAGTGACTAAATGCTGCCCCCACTTGACTGCTGGTCAGAAACCCACTGATCACCTGGTCAGAAACCCGCTGATCACTGGTCAGAAACCCGCTGATCACCTGCTCAGAAACCCACTGATCACCTGGTCAGAAACCTGCTGATCACCTGGTTCAGGTTAGTGGTGCTCCTTCTGGGTCTCCAGAGGCTGGGAGGGTAAATGTTCTGAAAGACTGCGGAGAGGGGACGGCTGGCCCGACTGGGCTGTGGGCTTGCACCACCCACTGTCCCAGGAACACCGCCACCTGTGGGTACCAAAGACAACTCAGCATGACTCTCCAGCCACCTCTGGATGGATGGATGGATGGATGGATGGATGGATGGCTGGAAGGATGAATGCCATACCTCGCTTCTGCAGCTCTGCGTAGCAGTGATCGCACACCTTGCCCATCCTGTCCCTCAGGTACTTCAGGGGGTACTTGTTCCTAGCGCAGCTCCTGCATACAATCTGAGGGGGAGATATGCATCAGTCAGGTGAGTCTGCACCAACTGACCAATGAGAGAGGAGCATATGGCTGCAGCCGGGCTGGAAACGCCCACCTTTCCGCACGCCTGGCAGTGATGTCGTCGCAGTGTGAGGGAGAAGTCAGAAGAGCAACACATGCACATCATGACGTGGGACGGAGGCGCCAGAGCGGGCGGCTGCTCTCCCAGAGATGCCCACGGCTTCTCCCTGGGCTGATGGAGGACACGGCTGTTAGGGGGCGCCGTGTTTCTGTGTGGACGTCCACATGGGCTGCTTACCTCACTGCTGGAGCTGCCGAAAACTCCCAGACTCCTCGCGTGATCCGCCACGGTACGACTTAGACTGTGAAACCAGTCCTCCCTCTCGCTGCAGGAACTGACGGACCACATGGCAGAGGAACAGTAAAGGATCTGGGTTCAAATGGCTGACTCCATCGCTAATCTCACGGAGGAAGAACGCACCTGGCTGACAGGGTGATGGAGACCTCTGCTGTCTCAATCTTCAGCACATTCTGCACATTCTCTATGGTGGGTTTGCTAACCTGACAGAGGAGAAACATGAGTGTGAAAGGATAGACTGAACAGGGTACTGTGTGGTTGGGGCAGAGTGTGGACAGAATACTGTGCGGATGGGATAAACTGAACAGAATATAGTATGGATGGGAAAGCATGCGGACAGAATACTGTGTGGATGGGATAAACTGAACAGAATATTGTATGGATGGGACAGCATGTGGACAGAATACTGTATGGATTGGACACAGTGTGCACAACAGGATATGCAGATGGGACAGAGTATAGACAGTGTGGAAGGGGTGGACTGGAGAGGATACTGTATGGCTGAGTCAGAATATGGACAAGATACTATATGGACATGAGAAAGTGAATGACACAAACTGTAAACAGCACAGAATTTGGACAGGATCACACAACAGTCTTCCTTGTTTTTCATTAACAATTCACCTTCTGTTCCCTACTGTGCATTGAAGAATGTTTCTCTGATCTGAAGTAAAGAAATTCAGTTACCTTCAGGCCAGTTAGAGATAGAGTGTTCTTCAGTCTGTATTTGCCATCTTGCTGTGGGTAGGTGTACAACAGGATATCATTCATCTGTCAGGAGAAACGCAAAGCACAATGTCAGCTTTGTTCCAGTGCACACCACAAGTGTCACCACAAGGTGGCAGCATAGGATTGACCGGCTGGAGGAGCCTTTGTAGTCTTTTGTCTTTTTAAATAACCAATAATATTTCACACTCCATATATATAACACAGGCACAACATTAAATTTAATCTACAGCTTTCGCAGTCCATCTAATTTCATATCTTTCTGAATAAATAACAAAATAGACTCATTTGCTCATTGATTGTTCATGTTGTACACTTTAATATACACCACAGCTCTTGAATCTCACACATTGATCGCGAGACAAATGACTTCCAGCCAGTTCACGCGCTCACACACCACACGTTGGATTTCTCATGCTGAGAATTTAGGGATAATGCCCATCAAGGTGCCCCCTTATATACAATTAATGGACAAGACACACATTTCCTCCCTAATGTCACTCATTCCAAACTTTTGATGACACTCTAGTGCTATCAGAAAATACAGCAAATGTGAGCATCTCTCATGGTACCCCCATCTGTCACAGCGCCCCTCATTTCTACCAATCTCTCCTCTCTCCCACAGTAACCCTCCTCAGTAACCACAGTAACCCTCTCTCATTTATCTTCATCATAGTAAACCCCTTCCCTCCAACTCATGCATGCCTGTAATGTCAAGAATAATTCACATGATTATTTGCAAGGTGTTTTGGTGAGTGAGGAACAGGTCAGCAACCATTCTGGTCTGTTCAAAGCTGCTCTTCATGGTCACAGTAACACTGCAGAATCTCTCTGATACCTCTGTCCCATCAGACGTGCTCTGATCCAGCAAAGCCCATCCTTCTTGGGCTCTTATATATACAGTTTACTCTGTAAACAATGCCCCACCCCCTCTTGTTTTCCAGACCACAGGGCATCGAAAGATGCAGCTTGCACCCCTCCAGGTGTCAGAGCTCCAGTACTGGACCATCCTTCATCACCCCCATCCCTCAGAGAAGACCCCCTCCTGGCTCTCTGGGGTAGCCTCACCACTGGGGTTAGCACCGGCCTCGTTCATCAAGACGGGTTCCCGGTGCTGCATCGCTGCTGTAGCCATGGCGACGGGCAAGCTGGGAGGCTCTCCAGAGGGAGGGGATGGAATTGTGCACTGTGGGACACAGGAGCACTGTACCCCACCAAGGGCTTCAGCTCAGACATGATTAATGACTGAGCTCCTCTTCCAAAGTCTCATCTTTAATCTCTGGCTTTTGAGGTGGCCTACTGATATGGATGGTCTACGGATATGGATGGTCTACTGATATGGATGGTCTACGGATATGGATGGTCTACTGATATGGATGGTCTACGGATATGGATGGTCTACTGATATGGATGGTCTACGGATAGGGAGACTACGATATGCGGGGAAACCGGGCAAGCTTCCCTCGAGTCAATTCAGGTTTAGAAACTTAAGTGATTTTAAAAAGTTTATAGAGTAACACAACAATGTTGTTTGTTTTTTGTTTTTTTTACTAAATCCTTTGTTTATCAAATTTTTTAAGTAATACCAGGACACTTCAAGCTGCATAATTATTCAAAAATCTACATTTAAAAATTCCACATTGAAGTGTTTTATAATGTCATGTAACATTACATAATGCTCCACCAAAAATATCTCTCCACAAAGCAATCTCACTTTCCAGCCTGTATTTACCAGGGAACTGTGCAGTCCCTTCCAGCATTCTGGAGAGTCTGACCTTCCCAGTCCTTTCGATACAGTCCCTGGACAGGAAACTGGCTTCCAGTAAGCCATAGCAAACATCCTGTCAGGAAGCAGCATTTTCAATACCAGTGCGGGCTGGGGGAGGCCTTGGCTGGATGGAGCTGCAGTCCCCCTGCCCCCCATTGCAGAGGAGAGCGACACCCATGTCTGCAGAGCTTTTGTGCTTCACGCAGCTGCGGAGCCCTGGTCTTCCAGCTCGCACCCCAGTGGCATTATGGGTATAGACTTCACAGAGGCACATTAGCACACCCCCATTCAGGGGGCCTGTGTTTTATACCACAACTGAAAGTGGACTCTGCTCTTATTCAAAAGAGCAAAATGAATCCCGACAGATAAATCTAGTATATCTGTTTAACGCTCAAAAACATGCGGTCAGAAAAACCTTGGCTTCCCGCCTTGAGACAGAAACTGAATTTTGGGTGTGCCCTTAAAATGAAGAAGAAATGGGAGGTGGGAGGGGTGGGTGTTAGGATGGAGAGTCACAAGAGGTGGGGGTGACATGTAGAGAGAATGCCTGTCACACTACGTGGGGGGGGGGGATGGGTTGTGTACTGTCTCTGTTACCAGGCCTCCTGGTGCTTGCTGTCTTATTAGTGTGAATCCTGGAAGGAGGGTGGGGTGCAAACACTCCATAACCCCCCCCCCCTCCCCACACACACACACACACACACACACACACACACATCTGTATCTGCTGTTCCAGCTCGATTCTTGTTTGGTTGTGGACTAGAGTGGTTCCAGAGCACCATAAGATGAAAGACAAGCAAGGTGATACTTAACACAAGGGACTGAGGTTCTCCACAGGGGCTCTCGTGTGGAGAGTGCCATCCAAATGGCGGCAAGCGGTACTCACCAGAAACAGGTGGCGCGGCTGTCTGCACTTCCGGGACACTTTCATCAGTGTGCCCTCCTTCACAAACACCTGGAGTACCCGGGCGAGAAAGGGGGGGCTCGTGTTAGTATGAAGTGGTCACTAAGGCTTTTTTCGCTGGCAGAGCTAATCTCAGTGCTTGTGTTGCCCCCTGCTAGACGGAGGCTCTTTGTCGCGGGAAGGAGCTCACCCTTCCAGGCCGGAGCAGGTCCCTCTGACCTCTGATGCTGTACTCGATATTCACCAGGCGCAGCAGGTTCTCCTACAGCCCGCAGAGACATGCAAATAGTAACTAGTGTCTAAACAGAACCTAATGAGTGCTTTCAAAGCCCCCTCCATGTAAACGTAAACATAGAAATGGCTAACAGCATGTGTGCTTTGTGGTAGCTCATAAATATATGCAACCCTGACCATAGCTCTACCCGTGATGCTAAGAACCCTGACCATAGCTCTACCCGTGATGCTAAGCTCTACAACACAATGTCACTATAACGCTGAAGCAGTTTTCCAAGATATCCTTCCAAAATTTCTGACAAAATATTGTCATAGGGTCTCACTATAATGTTTCATGTTTCTGGAACATTATGACAAAACATTCCAGTAATGTTGGCATACTGTTGTTGTAATGTTGTGCCATAATGTTGCACACTAAGTGCTGCCATAATGATGTGACAATATCCAAAAAGCTTAGGGCGTCATTGGGCAACTCTAACCCTATCGCTAATGCATAACTAACCATAAGGCTACTGCGTGAACCCTAATGGTAATCCTAATGCTGCTAATTCTAACCATTGCTCTACTCGTAACCTTTAAGACACCTCATAGTGAGTTGACACTCTATATTTTCTCTATTTTCTATATTTTTTATATTTTTCTCTAATTCTCTATTATAGAGTGGTTTATACCAGATGCAATGTAGATGCTTAACAAAAATGTTAATTCTGTCACTTCATTATGTGGAGCTGTGAGAGACATAGTGGGAGGGGGTTTTCCAGGAAATTACACAGGATGGATGGAGATAGAGGGACCTTGTGTCTGAGCTGGGGGGTGGGCAAGTTGCAGCAGCCCAGTGACACTCCCTTTCTTTGTTTTTTGTCATCTAGACGAGTGTTTCCCAATCCAGTCTCGGGGACCCACAGAGAGCCCATGTTTTTGATCTAGCAAACATTTAGCAAAAATGTGCTCAGTGGGAGCAAAAATATGGACCGACTGTGGGCCTCGAAGGACCACATTGGGAAACACTGACGTGGACTGTTTCAATGACACCAGTCCTCCAGGATTTGCAATAACTCTGTCAGACTTCCTTGTGAACGTAGACTTATGTGTTTAATAACCAGGAAATATTTCATATGCAAGCAAAGCACCTAAGCACCCCCATATACGTTTGTGGAGGCCGACCTGAGACGCCCCCGCGGAGACTCACCCCCTGCCTGAGGCTGTCGTTAGCCTGGTCCGCCACGTCCGACACGATTACCAAGGCAGCTGGCAGCAGTAAGCGGGTCAGGAGGACACAGGATCAATACATGGGGGAAGAGGGAAACACATACAGTGAAGGAAAGGCAGGCTGGACAAAGGCACAGAGTTAACGGCCAGTTCAGTGCCCATTCTGTGGATAATAGGGGGGATAATGGAGCGGAGAATCGGAGACCATCAGGCTTGTTCACAGACGGATAGAGAGGCAGCGAACAGACAGACAGGCAATGGACAAAGAGATGGATCACAGACAGATAGAAAGACAGCAGGTAGGCAGACAAGCCCGCCTGCGTGCCTGTAATCACAAGGTCGCAGGTTCAAACCCAGCCTCAGCATGTCCGCGGGTCCTTGAGCAAGACCCTTAACCCCCAGCTCCCTGGGCGCCCCAACAGGTGGCAGCCCTTCGCGGACAGCTTGCTCTACAAAGAGCAAGTTGAGGGAGGCATAAAAAAAGAACTTCCCCAATAAAGGAATTTCCCCACGGGGATCAATAAAGTTGTGATTATTATTATTATTATTATTATGTAGACACAGAGTCAGTGGATGGTTAAACTGACATACAATGGACAGACAGACCCACAGGCAGACAATGGACAAAGGGACAGTTCACAGATGGTTAGAAAGACAGTAGACACACAATTAGTGGACAGCGAAACAGACTGACAGGCATTTCAGCCTGTGTTGTTAGGAAAATACCTTGTGTATCCTCATATTCTTTCGAGTCTGGAGAAAGGTTGTTCAAATAATCTACGAAAGAAAAAAATCAATGAGGTATAAAAGACAGACTTAAATATTATCGGTCTTATGTTGAATGGAGTACAGACACCGTACCTGTGAGCAGCATGCGATACTGCAGGATGCGAATGACGACCTGCAGCAGCTGATATTTCAGGGGGACATTCCCTCCCAGGGGACTCTGGTGCTGCATGGAGTGGAAACAGGGCAGACCAGAAAGTTACCGATCAAAACAGACAACACGGTTGTGGCAAGACTTATAGATAATCTATAATTAGAAAGAGCCACATTTATCTATTGTGTACCTTGATATTGTCCAGTCATAAGAAATTAAGGAAAAAGTATTTATTCCATGGCACATTCGCAGTCATCCACACACGCACACACTTACACGTGCACAGAGCACAGGCAACGGAAAGGTCAGTGTGAGATGAAAATCACCGTTTAGAATAAAACAAAAGAAACAGAAATACAATCTCAAGGAACACAAAGATGGCTGACCAAGATCCCGGCAGCGATATTATTGGACTGCAGGGTTTTAACTGGCAAAAACTGTCAAAACACTGAACGTAAAATAAAATAAATCAAACGGTAACAGATTCTGACAGGCCCTTATTCATGCTGTCACAGAAGACCCCAGAGCTACCATTCCGGGCCCAATCTGCACTTGTGAATCGTGAGATAATTGCATCAACGTTAACAGCCTCTCGCACGGTGACCCTGCTAATTCAATAGAGCACACAGTCCTTCAGGACCAGGGGGCTCACAGAGTGTCTGGAGGAAGGGGGGGGGGCATGTTTCACTCATTGGCACAGGGATTCGCTAGAAGATCCTCTGGGCTTTGAAGATAATCAGGCCGCTGCGTGGAGGAAGGGGTCGCGTCTGTTCAAGGTCGCCACCGTCGAGCTGTCGTGTTTGGGCGCCTGCTAGAATCGCTTCAATTTTAATGCTGTGGGTGTTTCTGGCTCAGACAACCTGCATTCAGCAGGCAGCATATAGGGTCTACAGCAGAAGCTGTTTCTGCAACGTTTCTGTAATGTAATCACGGCACTGTTCCAGTGTGTTTCCGACCAGCAAGAATGCCCCAGTGTTTTGTATTAACTGTACATGTCATTCATATCCTTCTCTTGTACACATGTAATACTGCTGCCTGAACATCCCACATCGCCAGGCATCTCATCCCAATCTCTCCACTTACACAACTCTGCTTCCAGTGGTCTGATGACATTGTCTGATGACCGCCGGGTCCCTCTGTGATTTCACTAAAATCCTGTTTGACAGGAAACACCAGAGGAGTGGGAGAGGACACCCAAGCTGTGGAATATGTCGCTGCATGAAACAAGCATGGAAAGACTGATGGCTCTGCTGCTTCTGTCGAGATCTTGGTGGCAAAAGTCTGAGGAGTCACCAGAAGATAATGGCAGAGGGACAGGCCCAAAGAAGAGGCTTGTACTGAGCTGAACTGCAGTCTGAGCCATCGGAGGATATTAATCAGAGAGGGGGGTGGAGCAGTGGGGGCTGGTGATCCTTTGATTAGCCTGGACTCAACCACTGCTCAACCACTGCTTCAGCTGTATGCTGTGATTCCTCTGCTTGTTTCCATTTCACCTCTTGTTCTCTCAGATTCCCCATCCAGATCTACATTCTACGGATTCTGTTCTCAATTTTTCACTTCCTCATTTTCATTTTCTCCCTCCAAATGCCAACACAATACCCCCCCCCACACACACACACACATGTGCATTTGTATTCATACCTTTATGGGTGACTGTCCTTTCATTTCTATGGCAAACACCATAATCCCAACAATGACGACCGCAAACTCTACCCAGCCCTATCCTTAACCATAAGTAACCAAACAAAATACAAGACTTTCGGCATTTTTAGTTTTTTGATGGCAGATGTTTATAAAATTGAGCTTACCAAAAATGTGAGCCCCCAAAATGTAAAAATAATAGGTATTAATGACATTGTGGAGACATTTGGTCCCCAGAATGTAATATACTGTATGCAAACCCTCCCCCCCCCCAACAAACACAGAATACAGAATAACTGAGACGGTGATAACCTTTTGGTCCCTGCTGCTGATATGGTCAGACGTAACAGACAGTTCACTGTTGGACAAGGACTCCACACTGAGCACCTGGCTCAGCACAGGGGTGATGGGTCAGGATATCATGCCCCTCACAAGGACTCCACACTGAGCACCTGGCTCAGCACAGGGGTGATGGGTCAGGATATCATGCCCCTCACAAGGACTCCACACTGAGCACCTGGCTCAGCACAGGGGTGATGGGTCAGGATATCATGCCCCTCACTGCACCTGAGTTCCCCACGCATCCCCTGCATATTCTAAATATATCAGCATATTCACACAGCATCTGTTAAAACCTCACAGCTTCAGTTTAATAATCCATATGTTTATTTCTCCCACTTCTAATTTTCTGAACACATAACATATTAAAGGCCAACATAAGTGGTTTAATGATTATCAAAATGTTTTTAATGGTATGGAGAAGATGGTACAGCTGCACTATTTTGAAAAATCTAAATTCAGGAAGACAAAAACAGACGGCAACCCTTCTCTGTGATGTTGCATCTGTAAGAAATTTTATATGATTCTCTACTGATCTTTTCTATAAAAAAAACCTTTGCTGCAATTTAAATCCACAACATGTTTCAAATGATTTTTCTGTTTGATGCTTGCAGTTGCAGCTGAAAGGGACAGTGATACACAGGAAATAAATAAGCCCTAGTTGCTGCTTTTATCATTTGTCCGCTATGCCTTCGAGGCAGTGGTCACCTCTGACTAGCAAATCTCAGTCTCTCAGTTTGGAAATTTTGTTTTCTGTGCTGTCAAACCCAAGAATTTCAGTTAGGGCAGGTGCTTATGAATATTTATCAGCCCAAAGACAGTGTGCCTGTCAGCTATGGGCTCCTAACAGACTCTAATCAAAATTGATATGTGTAGGATCCTTGTAGCAACCAATCATTCAGAATCAAAATACGTCCCAGGCCTTCCTGTTCATGAATATTAACGAGCGTCGCAACAGAGAGCGATCTTTGCCAGAGATTCCGCAGTGCCGGCTGCGGCTCTCCACAACAGAACAGAGATCTGGGTTTGGCTATGGAAAAACTAAACGCTTTTAGGCAGATATGTACGGGAATATGCACAGAATAAGACACATTTTAAAACACATGCAAAACAGGCTGAATTTTAGTGATTTATCTATTTAGAGGGTATGTGCAATCAGAAAAACAGATTGGATTAAGATGAAAAAGTGCCATCCAATCTGTCCAATCCCCATCCCCCGACCTCCTCAGGTCCTCCGTGACAGCTGATCCATCGAGATACGGAGGCGAGGCCCGTAACCGAGCAGCCTGCTGTGCAATAACAGCCTGCGAAACTGAAGATGGACTGCATAGTGTGAGAAGTTAATATGGCACAGAGGGGACCCCTTATTATAGAGACCCCAAGAAAACGAGCTGACTGACTGAGAAACAGACAGAGAGTGGAACATTTTTAAGGTTAGACAAAATGAAGAAAAGACAGGGCACCTGATACTGGACAAATCACAGCAGATAATCCTGTTCCAGATGACCCCGTAGCTGTCTGAGGTCCTGCAGAACTCAGCATAACTAGGATGGGCAACTGATAGCATCCTGGGACAACTAGGAGACCCAAAGCTTTCCTTTAAGTGCCACTTGGCTTTTTTTCTCCAAGCGTAACAAAGCCCTGCGTCAGCGGTGTCCCTCGGTCTCTAATGTTTGGAGACTGATTTGTCACACTGTAAAATTACTGCTAGTGGTTAACCATCTGCACATTGACCAAACACAGCAAATGCGTCCATAGACCATAACAATCCACCCAAAGTCTCTTAGTTTCTGTATTTTCCCAAAATGCTACTATTTAGAGAGATCTTTGGATGGGTGCTTCAGGAGCAGTGTATCTGAGCATGAAGCTGCTTTAAATTCCTTTAAACTGAGCTGCTGCTGTCTTCATTACAGTGTTGGGCATTTCAGGTCCAGAAGTTACAAATCCAGGCCAAGATTTTGTTTCTACCAACCAGTTGGGCATAAAGAGTCTCAGTTACAGAATATTACAGAATACTCAACTGGTTGGTAGAAACAAAATCCTGGTCTGGATTTGTAGCTTCTGGACCAGAAACTGGTCTGCAAAGATGTAAAAAGCATAATACAGACATCAAGAGCAGTGAAGATAGAGGACCGAAAGACAATTAGGCCTTAGGGCAAGGACACTGGGTGCGATTCACTCTTAGAAACTCAGAAAAGGCAGGGCCCCTATACCATTGTTTTCCTTTATTTCTGTCTTCACGGCGGCTGTAGGCCAGACTCCTCTGGGAGCGACTCATTGTACTCTGGACTTTCCTTGGCTTTTCTTCTCCACGCCCGCCTGCGCGGGACCTGACCTTTCAGAGCCGAGCTCCTCTGCGGTTCAGCGAGCGTCGCGACGCCCATCGCGCGGCACCCACAATGCACCGCAGCCGCGCTCTTCGTGGAGATAGGGATCTCTGGGGCTTTTACGATGCCTGAAATGCCAGATGTTCGTTATCGTTCCCGAGGTGCCGCGTGTTCCGGCCTCGTTGGCAGTGAATTACGCTAACCCCTACAAACTGCTTCCTTCGCAGGGCCAGAGCCAAACCCGCGGGCCGGACGCTATCGGGATCAGTGCCGGTCTGCCAGCTGCGGCACAGCTGAGCCAGTCACGCCAAACGGCCTTTCCGCCCGCCGGTACCCGGACTAATACGCTCCAAGAAATAAGCAGGGAAACTGAAAATTAGCTTCCATGAGCTAATCGATCTTTCTGAGCTGATCTATATCAGAAATGAAAATGCCAATATTTAATACTGCGGGAAAAAATGGTAGCGGCGAGGTGTACCTCAAACTGGCGGGCGATGGAGGAGAAGGCAGGTGACCTATGGCGGCAGTCGTCCAACAGGGCCATGTTGCGGTCATACTGCGCCACATAGGGCATGAAGACGGAGAACTCCGTCTGCCACGTAAGGAAGATGTCAGCCATCCGGGGGCTCTCCTCCCTAGTGAACAACAGACACAATCAGGGAACCTCCTGCACAGACACGCATCACTGACCAGCTTCAGAGTTTTATTGGTCGGGCAGAGTCTGTGATCATCTGACAAGTGTATCGCTCACATATGCTTGTGTATAGGGCCATTGAAGATGTGTGGATCGGGGGGGCAGCACTTTGTAGGTCCCCCAAAATGTAGAGTTGGGGCCCCTCAGCTATATGCTGATGTGAACTTCCCTGCCCCGCTTGGCAAATTCTATCTACTGTTGGATCTGTATTTCTTCAGAATGTGCCAACCCAAGTGGAGGGCCCAATGTGATATTTTGTTGGGGGGGGGGGGGGGCAAAAATTTCCAGTTACCCCCTTACTGGTCTGTATGGCTGTATGTATTTAACTCTATAGGTTTCTATGTGTATATGAATGTTTGTGTGTGTGTGGATATACAAGTCTGAGTGTCTGCGCCTTTTCATTTGCTTAATTGTCTGTGGAAACACACATCTGCATTTCTTGGGTCTCTGAATGATTGCTCTCTCTGTATATGTTCAGGCTTTTAAGTACTGCCTATAAGTGGATGTGTATGCATGTGCAAATGTGCCGTATGACGGTGCTCACCACTGTGACATGCGGTTCTCCAGCTCATCCAGTAGATGGCAGTGTAACAGGTACACCTCTGGCAGCAGGTTCAGGATCTCTGTCAGCTTCTCCTCTTTTAGAATCGGCTGCACGTCCTCTCCTGCTGCACCCCCAACTGCTGCCCTGAAATCCTGGGGGAGGGTGTGGGTGGGGGGAGTCAGGCTTCTTAGACCACTGCTGGTATGACATCTGCTACCATCTGAAGGAGTCACACCGTCAAAAAGGGGGGACGACAACCATGTTTGAGATTTTGGGGTCAGTAGTGACCCTACACTGGCGTCAAACCCCATACAAACCCTTGGAAAAGCTCTTAAGAACATAAGAACATAAGAAATATACAAACGAGAGGAGGCCATTCGGCCCATCAAGCTCGCTTGGGGAGAAC
>JAODKF010000138.1:28199243-28219442 GCA_026779585.1 Mormyrus proboscirostris | reverse complement strand
TCAAATGAATAATATTAATGTTTCTTCAGAGAAAGCCTTCAGAATCGGATCGATCTTAGATACAGCGCGGTCAGATACAAACTGCTCAAAGTAATGCATCATGAACCGTAATCTCTGATACCCTGGCTCAGCACCTCAGATTCTTCACGGACTCAGATTAACTCAAAATTGCAATTTATCACTGAAAAAGCACATCACACATATTATTCCCGCTCTCAATTCTGCAGTAAGGTGGAAATCAAAAAGCTCTCTGTTTTCATAACTAGTCTCTAGAATGTTCTGATGGAGAGGGATGGTGGCGTGACTGTGCGTCTGAGCTCGTACTCCTCAGTGGTCCCTTTATGAAGACATGGTCTTTGAATCCGTTCCTTGTAGAAGGTTCACTGATCAGTCTGTAGGTGCTGGAAATAAAAGGCGGCGCGCCATGCAACTTGGTGCCCCACCAGACTTTGGGAAACACCCCGCTTGAATTCTCGCTTATGTTAAACAATAGAACAATAGGCACGGTGTTTTGCTGTGAGCTGCTCTACCAGTGATCTCTCAGATGCACTCACGAGGGTGTGTTCAACTTGGACTCTATGCACAGTCCCACCTTACAAGGAGGAACAGTGACTAAGGCTGAAACCATTCTTCTACCACGAAGTCTGTCAGAGCACCAGCGTTGTGTGCTTAAGCAAGGCACAGTTTCAGGCAAAACAGACACACTGCAAGGGTGTGGGTGTTTCTCCACACTCAAGGGCAAAGACAGACACTGGGTTTACTGTGAACTCATGACTATCACCCGTTTGTAGTGATACATTACCTAGGACCCTAGTACTGTATGTGACTGAAAGATCAGTATATTGTGCTGTCAGTATATCATCACTGTCCGATGGAAAACGTGTATCTCTGAAAAATCCGCTATTTCTGGAGTGTGAAAAACACATTTTCTCAGAAACAGCTTTGCAAGATAACCAGTGAAATGAGACCCCTTCCGCACCACCAACAGAAACCTCTGTTTACACAATTGTCCATGAATGATTTAATATTGAAAAATGTACTTATGTGGATTTTTGTCAGTGAGTCAAATGACTCAACAGGATACAAACTAATCTTTTATATTCAGAACTAACAATTATGCTAGCTAACGGGCAAGATTAACTTGCTAAAAACCAGCAATATAAAGTAATCCGCTACATGACCATCATGAATACAAATGTTAAGTAGTACAAATATAAATACTAGTTAAATTGATGACTTTGTAAAACATCTGTTCATTGGTCAATTAGATCGCTAACCCCAGATAAACAAATGTTTAGACGCCTTTATGGCGGGATTAGCCATTCCGTTAAGTCAACGCTGTCTGGTTCTGTTTTGTGTGGATACTTTTCTCATGCACTGTTCATAAAAGGAACAATCTCACTGAGGAACATATATATTACAGCAAGTATTGATGCTAGACCTCCCGCAGATAAATGACAGATAGGGGGTGCTCTCTCTTTTCTTTCATTGCCGTGTTCGTCTTCCCCTTACAGTAAATGGTTTATCTTCACTTGGTTTTGCCCCTTGAGAAAGAAAACGCCAATGTAATGAGAATGGCTTCTCTAATGATCCTTACTGTGTTGATATTTATGCTTCTACCTCATTCTCCTAACTTCACTGGGAATTGCCTGCAGTAATATAGAATAATGAGCCTTCCTGTCCAAATGCAGCCTGTTAAATCCAAATAAAGGAAAAACTGCCTTAACGCAGTCCAAAGCATATAAGTTTCTCATCAAGTGTAAAATGCCTAACTAGTATGAGAAACCAGTGGTCAAGATGATCTAATATTGGAGATCGGTGGTAACGGTGTAAAACTTTAGTATCAGAGATTGGTAGTCAACCTGATCTTGTAATATCAACGATATGTGGTTGGGGTGAACTGATCAGAGATTAGCAGTTAAGGTGATCGTAATGTCAAAGATCAGCAGTTTAGGTGATCTTAATGTCACAGACGAGCAGTTTCACAAAAAAAAAAAGAGAACAATGATACCATGGGGGATTATAGCTCAGGATCTTTCCCTGACCTTATTCCTAGGTCTCTAGGCATTCTGGACGTGGGCATTGCTTTGACATAACTTATGGCACTACTAAGGCCCAGCAGAGTTAAAGGTTAGCTAAACAAACTCATTCCATATTCGTTTCACGTCAGCTTGTGATGGTGCTCTTTGCACGAGCCTTTTTACAGAGAGGAAGTCAACTTTGCTGGATCAACACTGATAATCCTGAGCGACTCCTTGGCTGGGCGAGGTTGTTCATTTCTCCACAGAGCAGCAGAGAACAAGCCATACTGCAGGGTCACAGGACATGACGTCATTCGCAGTATCACTGCACCTTCATGTCTAGTGCTGGTGACACTGGACATTGTATGTAACGACAGTGGAATAGTTATCACGTGACCCATCCTTCAAGTCAGCTCGAATCATCAGTTAATTCCAGATCCAACAGATATGAGAAAGAGCAGTGAACCAAATTGCACTAATATAATTTCCTAAACTGGAATGTTCAAGTACATTCAACAGCAAACATCAGGGAGCAAAAGCTGAGAAGATAATTTGAAAGCAATCTTACCTACTGCTGGGGACAGTGCATGTACTAATATAACAGGGGCTAATCCAAGGATCAGGATGTCTATCAAGAGCCCACAGAGTGAAACCGAAGGTAAAAGGAAGTAATTGCCTTCTCAGTAATAATACTGGTTATGGCAATTAAACATAATTAATACACATGCTAAATGAAAGAATGTTTCCTAGTCAGAGAAGTCTCTGTTTATTAACTATATAAAATCCTTACATGCTGACATTAAATATAGTGTACCTCATCAAGTATCATTTTGAGTATATTATATATCCTGTATTTCCAAGACAGGAATATACTGTCAAACAACTTAAAAGACACAGGAGAAACAAAGATAAACTGAACAATGGAAGCATGAGTATATAAAAATCTTGCCGAAAATACAGAGATACCATAGAATCTAATGTTCGTGCGGCAACAGAATGCATCCTGATAAGCAGATGGGGGAATGGGAAAACTCAGATCTGGGAGAGCATGGGACACAGACTGATTTTTATAAATCAATGTAAGTGTTGATGGAGGAAGGAATCCAATGCAAGAGGTCAAGAATAAGCAGGACAGAAAACTCTTTCTCTCATACTGTGCCCCTCTCATACTGACAGACTCTCATACTGACACTGACACACATTGACTGCGACACTGCAGACAGAACCGGTTTGTGCTCATTCATCATTAATCAATCGTGACAGTTCATGTATTCCCTTGAGGGACTATATTAGTTAACAGTTAACTAATTAGTTAATAATGGTAAGACCACTTGAGAGGGCATCAATTACTTAACTCATTTACTACTCAAGAACAAATCATGAAGGTTTCCCCATGAAATACATTAACTGTCCTGATTGATTAATGGTAAATGAACATGGGATCAGTACTTAATGAGCACTTAGTTACTGGTTAATTAATGCATTAAATTAGCATGTACTAATACATTAGTCATGTCCCCTCAAGTAAAGTGTTACCCAAAAGGTTGAGTATCTGTGGTGAGTATGTTAACAATATTGTATATCTCATGGGAGAAATCTGTGACTGTGAACTCTGGTGATGTCCACTTTCACACGAACTGCAAAGTTCCAGGCATGATCTGCCACTGTTTAAGTGTAGAACCTGTCAGCCCAATCCCCTCCAGATGCTGCCCCACATCTGCCTTGACACACACCACCTTATTTTAAAACAGGAACCCCCAAAGTCTTCCAAAAGTTTAGGTCACCACCATCTGCCGGAAGACCAGGACTCTGCTGAACTAATGATATGATGAATGTAGCTGAAGCCCAACGGCTCCACTGGAGCAGCTGCACTGTTCTACTCTCAGCAGCATTTCCGTAAGACACTCAGAGGCCTTAAACACGGAGATCTTAGTGTGAGACCCAACAGGGATAGAATCATTCCTACAAAAGGCACTCTGAATCATCTCAGCCAAAGGCAATGCATGCATTTCAAATATTTAAATCTTTCAATACACAGAGATAAAACAATAAGAATCTTACCTCATGTAGCAGTCTGAGTCCCTTTACATGTCTGCAGAAAGCAAGAAGATGCTGTCAAGATGTTGTCAAGATGGTCAAAGACAAGCCAGGAGGAGAGTTGACTTCCAATGCATTTAAATATTGTGCATGTGCAATACAGGTGATTTGTATGTATAATTAAAAATACAAAAGGATAAAGATATGCAAAGGGAATATATTTCAGAACAGTGCAATTAAAATACTAATAACATGCCCTTGTACAACATAAAGAGAGTGCCATCACAATATCAAGCAATAATATACTCTCTGCCAATGCAAACATGCATTGGTCAGTATACCTAAAAGAAAACAAACATGAATTTTGAAATGCTAATTGTAGCACCTGCCACCAATCAACAGTCCAGTCAGACGATTCTCTCCCACCTGCCCTTTAGATATACCTATTGACTACTTTGCAATTAGGCCAACTGTGACTGAAGAAGCTCTGCAAAATGAAACCTTCATAAACTGAGCCATGGCTGACTGTGGTTGCAATATGTGGTGTTCTGATCTTTTCTTGGTGTGTCGACCCCATCTTTAGGATTCCTGATTTGAATCTGGTGTATTTGACCTGTTTCCTGGCCCTAGTCTGTCTTCTACAATTTGGTATGTTGTTTTTCTGCTGTGCAGTTGGATTTTGGGTGGATTCATTACACCAATAACAAGATGAAGTGCACTGCAGCTGCTTAGCTATTGTGTTTTGGTTTTATGGTTTGGACCATTTGCTGTTAAACCTCATGGGACCACTGTGGAATCGAATCGCTCATTCAGATACAATGAACCAGGGATGGTGTGGTCTAGAACCACAGAAACCTCATCGTTCCTTACTGATTCCACATATTGTAAAGAAATCCTTTCCCTATAGGATGACGGCGGACCTACGAAGTCCTCTAGTCCAAAACACGGATGCCCAGCCCAGCAATACCACATGTGGATTTAATGAGACAATATGATTGCTTTGGAGATGAAGAACTGCGATGTGGTGTTGATGAGATCCTCTGATCACCTGCAGTAAAGCCCGATGACCAAAGGCTTTTCCATTCAATTGCATTATTGCACAGCTGCTTCACTCCCCAAACAGCCCCTTGGATTTATTCGCATAAAATATTTCCTGCATAAGATTTTTTGTTCATGACTTTGTTCCAGAAAACATTTTTAAAATTTTACCTAAGTTTTAAAATGCACAGTGTTTAATGTTATTACAGAATTGCGCTTAATTACATTATAAGTAATGTTCCACTGAATTTTTTTTTCTCCTGTTTTTGAGCAGTGTTTCATTGCATCATGCTGCAAATATCAGAAGTTTAAGAAAATCTGCAATCAAGATTGCAAAAATGCAAATTATGTAAAAGAGCGAGTAAAGAGACAATTATAGTTTTACTTCCAAAAGCACAATAAAGAGGACGTCTGTATGATCCGTAGAACATACTTTGATGGTTACTTACATTTTCTCAGATTCCACCAGATCTTTGGCAATGTAAAAAGCTCTAGATCGGCCATCAGTCTGTATCAGATAAATAAAAACATGAAAAACATAATAAGTGATAATAAATCTTGTGTGTCCAAAGTATTGGAACTGCTTTCTCGGTTCCCTGATGATTAAAGAAATAAATTCCTGCTTGTCAAAACAAGAATGATTCCTCCTTGTTAAATAAGGGAATCAGAATCAGGAGACAGTAGAAAGAAAAAATAATTCTGGCTCCAGGGCTTCAGTTTTTAATATGCATTCAAATTCAACTATAATTTACAGAATCAATGCCTGCTGTTTTAGCTGAGAACAGTAAATCCATACATTAAAAGATTTAATACCTGGTCCATAAAATTTCTCATCATATTTTGTAACTGTATTTGAAATCCAGTCTTATAGTGCTGACATCTTTTAGCGTTACCGTATCTGCTATTTTTTCATATACATCATGGCAAAAACACATCAAAGATGTATACACAATTCGCTCCTTCGTGCTGAAGGTGATCTATGTTCTTTCCCAAAAGTTTTCTTCAAAGTGGGATTAAAATGCCCAGAATTTAGTTAATAAGGCAGATGCCAGTCACAGGAACTGATTTGACCTGATCCATGGAACAGGGAGATATTTTAACCAGTGGATGAATTTTGTAATCTGACTAAAATAGTCACATTCCAGTATGCACTGGAGTCTAGGGGACTTTTAGGATCAGAAATGACAATAAACATTAGCACATTAAGTTGAAGCAGACCCAGAAAGTTCAGTCTTACAAGCTGAGATGTTTATCATATTCTGCCACTACTACCCAGCAGCCTCTTAAGAACCTTCACAGGTGTGTGAAATCCTGACTTTGAAGGATCTTAGAAGGTTGCAGATCTGAAGATGATCCCCTGTTAACTTGATCACATTTCAATTGAAGCATTATGAACCCTTCTGTGTGCCATAAATAAAATAACATCCAATATCTTTTGGAATCATGGATTTCACATTAGATTTATTGATCTATTCTATTTATTTACTTTTCCTCATTATAAGGGATGACCTCTGTTACCCTGGGTATTATACAGCTGTGTGTCACTCACGTGTCTGTCATAGCTGTGATCTGCACAGCCATCGTCGTCCTCCGACGTCCGGCCCTGGTCTTCCTCAGCCATTGTTTCTCGCACTGTCCTACCCGACAGCGGGCACACTCTGTAAGGTTCTGTGTATGCACTGCACCAATCAAAAAGAGGGACACCGTCAGTCAATTGAGCGCTGAACAGGCTAAACACGCCAGCAATACTCATAAGGAAGAAACACACACATGAAGACAAAACAACACTCATTGGCCTGAACCCTCCCCACGGTCCAGTCAAAGCATTTATTTGTTATCTGTCCTGAAACCACAGCTTCATTCCATAAATGAGCTGATCCTTAAGAAGAAAGCGGCTGACTGTATCTCACTCCCATCTATACGAGTCCAGCTGTGTCACTTAGTGAGACCAGTGCAGAGGTGGCACCTTGCTGGAGAACAGCAATGTTAAAAGATGTGATCTCTCCCAGACAGTGGGCTAGTTCACATCTGAGCATGCGTACTGATGAAGGCTGCAGCTGGGTGCGTATGACCCTGATGACATCAGCACATTCTGCCGCCTGGATACCCTGCACAGGTGACGTTAACGGATACTGTGTGCCCGGGGGTCAGGGGGTATGCAGCCAGGCACCCAGCTGGCAGGAGGGCCCTCATCCTTCACAAGACCCATTCCTGTGTTACCCCCAGCCCGTGCTTGACAGTGCCCTCAGGGCAAAATCTGGCCCATTTTTTGTGTCCGGCGGGAAAATTCAATAAGACACGGTACAGTGATTTGTTTAGCGCGTTTATTCTTTCGTGTCCCCAGTGACCGCCCTTCATTGGGACCCTCTCTCTGCCCTCTGATGTGCAACCTGTTCCCGGAGAGAGGTACAGCGAGTGTCGAGTGACCCTGAGGGTGGCTCTTGGAGACCCTGCACCCTTTCCAACCCTGAAGAGCTTAAGCCCAGGTCTTGATTTGAGGTCAGGTTAAGACCCCATGTACAGACGCTCCAGACAACGGTCATGTTACGATGGGGAAATGTTTTCACTTTCAGTACATTATTCAATAAATTACATGAGATATTCAACACTTTATTATAAAACAGGCTTTGTATTAATGATTGTAAGTGTTCTAAGCATGTTTAGGATAGGCTACGCTAGGCTATGATGTTTGTTATGTTAGGTGTGCTGTATTAAAATGCATTTTCGCCTTGCAGGTACGATATTTTCACCTTACGATAGGTTTATCGGAACATAATCCCATGGTAACCTCGGGGAAGACTGTACATAGCTACTCTACTACCTACTTAATGCATACAATGGGCCTTATAAAATACAAATATAATATGAAGATCAGAAGGTGAAGTAGCACCTCGTACATACACGTGTTTATGTCAAAACAAGCTTTAAAGCTTTTGTAGATTTTGTAGATAATCTGACTCTATAATTGCTGAAGAAAAGCGTATGTTAAACTGTTTCTTAAGCCTGTCTTCAGAGACCCCCAGAGATTGCACATTTCTGCTCCCTTCCAGTTCCCTGTGCACCCGTACCAGGTATTTTGTGTTCTTGATTGGTTGTGGAGTTGGGAGGGAGCAAAAATATGGACTTTCTAGGGGGTCCCTGAGGACTTGCTTGAGAAACACTGATACAGATAGTAATATGTTGGTCATAAATTCTGACTAATGGTGTATTTTGATCAGTCCTAGAAGACCTCAATGGGCCCCTTCTCGTCCCCATCCAACTTTAGACTCTTGCCGTATACTTATATTAGCAAGCATAACTTATGGGGAAAAAAGTTAAGAAGCTTAATCGTTACCACTAATGTAATGTAATTATGACACCCACTACTTCTGCAGCCATAAAACTTTATTGCACCCTTTAGCTAAATTTACTAACCAAATTACGAAAGACATTACACAAACATTTTAACAATACTGTTCACTCCCATTTAGCAAGCTTTGCAGAGGCTTATGATTCGCAATTCAATAAAATTAGGTGTTGAGCATTAAAGTGTTTATTGTCAGCATGTGTGTGCGTGAGTTAAACTGTACTTTCCAGGTTCTTACACAGTGATACCACCAGGGGCGCTGTGACTGAGTAAGGAGGTAGTGTGTGGCTCAGCATGTTTGAGTCCCAGTGTCGGCAGAATGGTGTCACCGTTGGGCCCCTGACAAAGGCCCTTGACCCCCCCCATTGCACCAGGGGTTGTTTGACCCGCTTTCTCAAAAATGTATGCCGCTTGGGATGAAAGCATCTACTAAATAAATAAAAAAGTAAAATATTACAGAGACATTTTCACTAAAAGCTTTTAGAGGTGCCATTATTTTGTGTGATATGAGTAAATAAATCCTTGCTGGTAACTGAAAACCCAGTAAAAGTGACATGATTTATGCTTATCTCCAGCTTATCTGCTAGACTGCTGACTCTTAAGCACCATTCAGATCACTGGGGTGGCACCTGCGGGTAATTTTTCTAGAGACCATGACCTTGCAGGTGGTCTCTGAGTCAGGGGTACGGTGACTCCCCCGCTGGCATGGGACTACAGCTCAGTGACCCAGTATGCTTCTATCCACCCCCTTTACATGGGAAACTTTTGTGTTTCCACGTGTCTAACCTGTGTGTTTGTCATGACGATATGCAGAACCATATGTCAATAACATGAGCCACATTGCCTATGAAGTCTTACCCTGGATCCAGTGATTTCATTATAAAGTTCTGAAGAGTCTGTTCTAGGTAATGTTTCTCTTGTAGTGAAAACAACATGGACCCTGAGTCAAGACAACTTTTGTTCTTGAGGTGACTTTTTATGGCAGGCACTGCTTCTGTGTATATATAAGTGGGATAGGGTGTGGCTTGTTTTTCTAAACGCAGGGGAGTCTGGGAACTTCGTATTCCACGCCCTGCCCCAGTGGTTACGGGCCCCTTGTCCAGCATTTCCTGTAAACAGTGAAGCGGAAGTTGCAAGGCAGGACACTTCCTCCCAGGAGATGACCTGGAAATGACCTCAGTGCAGCTGATGTTCAGAATGGCCTACGCCCAGGAGAAGACTGGTGCACATCACTTCACCTAATACGGGCCCTTAGAGGAAGACTGAGAACCATCTTTATACATAACACTCCAGGTTGACCTCCAAATAAACCACTTTTAAGAGTCTTAAAGCGTCTTAAAGTGTTTCCCTACCTTAACCTCTAACCATTGATTTGTATTCACGCATTTAACACTTATATTGCTCAATACATCTTAAAATGACCACCCCAATGACAACGATTGAAAATTGAGATTATCAAAATCAAATCTGTTTTATCTTTATGTATCTCTTATGTATGCCAGTACATCTAAAATGTCTACCTTCTAATTTAGGAGGAAAATTGAAACACTTTGACTAACAAGGGGGACATACATGCATAAAGCCAGCAGGAATCAAACCCAGAGCCCCTGAGGCGACAGGCCAGAGCATCGCCCTAGTGATCAAAATAGCCGCATACATTTAGCACACCAGGAATTACTTTGCTCGGATCAGGAGACACAACATTTTTAATTCTATTGACTAGTGAAAAGCGAATGCCAACAGATGGTAGCTGCAATGTTCCTTACTAAAACCAGACCAGCAACAGGAGTGACCATCAACAGCCTCAAATGGGGGTGGATACCATTCTCTCCAGCTTCTTAAACCCAGAAGCCACGGTCCATCATACCATCTCCTCACAAAGCCATCAGAGATAGCGTCCCCCCAAAACAAGATGTGGTCTCAGCCTTCATGCTCAAAGTCATGGCACCTAATCTTTCATATGCTGCCAAATGCATTTTGAAAAACACATAAAGTGCATATTTCCCGTCCCCACAATGGAGTTAAAAATGCATGAAATCACAGGTGACGCTTATTGTATTAAAAAAAGAGCTATATTACAAAATAAATACCTCAAAGACAATTTCCTGTCAACAAAACCCTTTTCAGTAATGAGCCACACAAGAAATGTCTAGATGATACTCTCAGACCTTCCGGCAGTTCTGGGAAAAATAAAGAGGCACATTCCTTTTGTCACCCACCGTGCTACAATCGCTGACTGTTATTACCCACGGTAAACACCCAGGAGTCTCACTGCTCAAGACACTAGGAGGCACATTCAATCAGTTTTTATTACTGCAGCATCAGTCTGTAGCACAAAACTACAGTAGGTAGACCTGCGAGGACACACGTCAAGCCCCGCCAACGAAAATGTGTACAGTACAGGAAACGATGGGGCTCAACCGCGGGTCAAGGGCAGTCAGGAGGAAGACAAAGGGCCGGTTTACGTAATGGTAAGGGGTGGAAGGGCACAGACTACGGAGGGTAATGGAGCAAGGGTGATAGGGAAAGAATACAGCTGGCGGAGGGATACTTTGAACAGTAGAACAGTAAGTGGGTATGTTGGAAGGTAGGTGTCTATACTTTTCTTGCTTCAAGTAGGACAAAATGGTGGCAGTAGTGCAGTATTTGGGGAGGGCAGGCTGGAATGGTATAGCAGTAGCTTAGATGCTGGACACAATTGGGATATTAGGGTAGCTGGAATTGTAGAGAACAATTCAGTGGCACAGGTTCATATTAATGCGCTTTATGCACAGTATATTACTGCATTGTTAGCTTATCACTGTGTTACTGCCTCACATTTAGAGAGTATGGGGGCAGAGAAAGCTCTTGGTGAAAAGTGATACATTCTCAAAAGCTTTTTCGACCTCAGTTCATTATGAGATTAGTATTTGACACGTATTTTTCAGTAATTCCTTCCTGGTTGAGTGATAACAAAAGTCTGCTAGGTGCCGCCCTTTACTGCATTTGGAAATAGTGCTTTTCATGAGCAGGAACCTCTTTGGTGCCACTAGAAGTGGCATTACGTGGGGAAGAAAAAGGTCTGATACCGTAAGTCTGGGGGACAGGCCTGGCTGGATAGCATAGCAGAAAAGGAGCGTTTCTGAGCATCTACATTTGGCATAACAGCCAGACAAGCTCTCCGTGTAGGTGCTTCTGGCCTGGCTAGCCAACCAGATGCTACACTGACTCTGTGGTCCATAATGAGCACAGCCTTGGGTCTGGGGAAGTCGCCCATTGCCACTTAGAATAGCTTGGTTATTACCTTGTCATCTGACTGCTATGGTCAAAAATCAGTCTGGAAGAAGTCTATGGAAGTACTTTAACATGCAGGCTCTGGAAAGCTTATGTGTCAAGGGGATAAATTCAACATCATCTCTATAAATTATAGGTCACTATGAACAGAATCCTAACCCTAATCTTACAAAGGTCACTATGAACAGAACCCTAACCCTAATTTTACAAAGGCCACTATGAACAGAACCCTAACACTAATCTCATATAAGTCACTATGAAAAGAGCCCTAACACTAATCTCAGAACAGTATTTAACCCTAAGTCTACGCCATTGGCAAAGAAGTGTTTCAGGCTTCAATGAGATGCTGAACCCCAAACTATTACAAGTCATAAACACACCGTGAACCTTGTGAAAACACATAACAAACCCACAACAATTCCAAAACTACCACCAAAATTACATTTGCATCACATTCGTGAAAGACCCCCCTAAACTAACAGGCTATGTATTTGATTTAATCCTCATATAAAACAAAGTGATGTTTTTATGTAATAAATATACATACTTTATACACCCGCGTGCCAAAACAATTTATCGAGTACAGGGTCCAATCAGCCTGTAGCCTATTCCTGATCAGGAAACACTCAGAACAGGATTCCAGTCCATCTCGCGGGATACACTGACTAAGAGAAATTGGTGCCAAACCGCCTAAAAGCACCTTTTTGGACCATGGGAGGAAACCAATATAGCCAGAAGAATCCTTTGTAATACAATGAGAACATCCACTGAACCACAGCGACAGCCTCCACTACGTGGCCATGAGTTTTACCGTTAACATTTTAAATATTTCAGTTATTGCAAAATAGAATAATTCATTATTTAAAAACAATTATCTTGCATTGTGTTGAAAGAACCCTTGAACGCTGCGTCACTCTGACATATCACTAAAAGTGCAAGGACTGGAACCTCTCAAGGACATTGTAAGGCTAACATGTTAGGAAACAGACACATTCCACTTTACCTTTCAGAGTCTTGCTCTGGTGTTTGAGGTTTACTGTCAAATCCAGCAAAACTGCTCATGTCCACATATCCGTCATTCTCATTGGATGCGGAGTGTCCCCGATTGGGGTCATCAAAGAACTCTGTGAAGGTCCCCACACGGACAGGTCTCCTGGGCGGGACTGGGACATTCTCATAGTCGGAACTCAAGGCAGGTATGTTCTCATAGTCAGAAGTATCTGCACTAGGGAAGGAGATGGACCTCAGCTTAGTCAAAGGAAGAGGCATGAATGGTGGCCCAGAGCGATCCTCAAACGACTCCACGCGAGACACACGGTGATTGTTGGTTTTGTTTGTACTTTTCCTGTTTGGCCCATCATTGTAAAATAGGAAGGTGGTGAGGGAGTCGGAGGAGCGTTGAAGTTTCCCTGACTTGCAGAGAAGTTGTGGGGAGCTACCTGCACTCTTTTTCTCCATGGCCCGGAATCGGAATGGCCCATGATGGCTAGACTCCGACGATGACCGAGAGGAAGGGAAACTTGTGTCTTTACTCTCAGACTTTCTTTTAAACTTGAGCGCCAGAAAGCGCTTAAAGGAGGTCTTCTTCTTCTTTTGTTTTTCTGGGGAGTCATTCTCAATCAATAGAGATGGGGAACTTTTGGTGATGGGCTTCTTGGTGATGTAGGCTAACTCGAAAGGAGGTGGGATGTCAACCACAGACGTTGGTGTGGACATCCCACTAGAGGCCTGGTGACTTTTCTGGGAGAAGCTTCCAGACGAAGCAATGACACAGGGCAGAGAGAGATTGTCATCTATCCTCTTCATCCTTCCTTCTTCCCCTGGAGAACATTCATTCTCCCTGTAGGCATTCATTGGCACATCCCGTCCTTCCATAGAAAATGACCGGGGGTAGATATTAAAGCCCCTATGTTTGGACGAAGGAACAACATGGTTGAAATCCACATCCTCACTAATTCTCAGTACACCATGGCTCTCATCTAAAGACACTGTGTAGTAGTCATGGGTCAGACATTCAGTCCCTGGCTCCTCAGGCACAGTCTCAGGCACGTAGCCAGGCACTTTTCCAGAAAGGGAGCGTGACCGTGTTACAATGCTCTTTCTTTCCAGGGACAGGAAGTTTTCCCCCTCCGAGTCCAGCCCGGCTTCCTCATAGACATGTTCATCACTGATGTCGTCCCTCTGTGTATCCAAATCCTCAAAATAAGGTACGATGTGGCCTTCTTCATCAGTGTCATCCTCAAGGGCATCCGAGGTATCGGCGAGCACCAGTCGATTAGTGTGCTCCGTTCCACTGAGATCCATATCTGCTGGCACGGTGATAGCGCACAGTCTGAATCGTGGCTGGCAGTTTCTCGGATTCAGAAGTGGGAGACAAGGCCTTCCAGTCTCTTTAGATTCCTTTGGTGATTTATTTTGTTCTGTTTCCACTCTCTCTTCATCATCACCAATTTCAACATAGTCTTCCGAGGATGGGCATTCAAGCTGATCTAAATTCCCAGCTTCATCAATATCTGCATAGTCGTCTTCCTTTGCCTGATCTGATTCTACATTAGAATTTACATTTGCAACACCTGGGTGTCCTGATTCAGGACCGACACACTGGTTGGGGTTAGCTTGACTTTCATCCTCATCATTCAGTTCATTTGCTGAAAAATAGTAAGGCTCCAAATTACTGTTGCCAGCTGGGTCTAGACCTTCTGACGGGCTGCTGATGTTCCTGTTAATGTCGGTGATATTAAGTACATCTTCCCCAGGGACTGACTCAATGACTGAGTAAGGCTGAAAGCCCTCCCAAGTATCCTGAAACACCTGGGACTTATCAGAGTTATCTGTGAGGGTCTCTGGTTGAGCTGAATCTGTGTCACACGGGGGGCCAATCACATCATAAGTGCATTCATCCAATGACAAAGGAACTTTGCAGATATCTAACACCAGAGAGAGTTCCCCACCTACAGTAAACCTATGACAAGGTAGACATCCTTCACTGCAGTCCTCTTCACTTTGTAGATCTGACTCGTCCTCACTGCACAGTTCATCTGTTGTCTCTTCTGGATCATTCTGGATCTTGTCACCATCCTTAAATGGGCTCTCATCTCCCTGCAAGTGTCCTATTTCATGCCCATGAGATGATTCACTGGCTGATTCAGGTTTATCAAATGCCGCACTATGGTTTGGGAGTTCATCAGCCTGTGGAACCTCTTCTTCAGCATTGTTGCTCCAGGGTTCTAAGCTCTCAATGTCTTCGAGTTCACTGATTTCAGCACTGTCCAGTGACTCAGGCGTGGATTCCGCATCACAAACCTCAACCATGTCAGCAAAATCCCTGCCCTCCATTTCTGTGGGGTTTATCGAGTTCATACCCTGCTCCTTCAACTCGCTCTTCTCCTCTTTGACCTCATTCCCACAGAATGTCTCTATCAACTGCTCCTCTTCATCACAGGATTCCACAACACGCCTCCCAAGTTGCACCCTTGTTTCCTGGCAGGCCTTCAGCTCGTGGTCCTCCTCTGAGGGCAGGTGTCCATTAGCACGCGGGCAGCCCTCCTCCTTCTCTGGCTGCTCTGGATTGTACCGCAGGGAAGGCTTGGGTGCGATAGGAGGTCTGGCACCCCGAGAGACAACGCAAGGTCTGGACATCAGGGTAGAAGGCAGCCTAATAGTCAGATGATTTAAAATTCTTGGCTTTGAAGAATGTGGTGACTTCAGATACTCTGAAAAAAGAAAAAAACAAAAGAAAATTATCTAAAGCTTGCCTAAAAATAGAAACAAGCAAGTCTCTTATTTCTGTGACTTCCGCTGTTGTATTAATAATCATATTTCAAACTATATCTTAAATATACAAGTATTATATATATATATATATATATATAAACAAAATAATTAGGTGTTTAGTAAATGTAGTATGAGGCTACAAAACATTACATGTTCCTGTACCTGCCCCACACATTTTAATTGCATTTCCTTGGCTGCAAACTATTACCGCATGACTATTTTTCAGTGAGACACTTAACATTTGTCTGGAAATGTAAAGCTCATGATTAACTGATTAGAATGTGAAAAATGTGCTGATAGCTAAATGATAGCTAAATGATATCATACTGAAAGCTGGAAACGGCATCTCCCATAGGTCAGAGCTGAGCTGAATGAAGAAAAGCGTTATGTTGACACACATACATGATGGTTATTAATGACATATACAGCATTATGCACATTTTCACCAAGAGAATATTTGTTAAAGTTCTTCATAGGGTCCTCCCATACCCAGAATACCCGATACACCCACAGAATTTTCTTGTCATCCTTTCCTGTCATCCTGCACCGACATCTGTACACGCGTCCCCCTGAACTCAGCACACTTTCTTCTCTTTCTGCAAAGATGTTGTTTTCCACACCACTAATTAACTATTTCAGCCGACTCTGCATGACACTGTCGGGAAGCGCACAGGGGAAAGACGACAAGCTGTGCACTGGCTGCTTGCTGATCCAATTGGAGTCCAGCATGTGCGACACCACTGGACTTCCTCCTTATCGTTCTTCCTGCGATTCTCAGGCGAGGAACCCCACAAGAGCCTCTCTCTCTGCTGATTCAGAGCCACTGTGCCCCTCTTTGTTTTCTTCAGATTATCACAGAACAATAAAAAGCAGAGACAACAGCAGGAATCTCACACAGCCCTTTCCAACAACAGGATATGCACATTCACAAAAAAAAAACCCAGGATGCTACACAGCATAACTTTGCCTGAAGATAAATCACCATATATACCAATGGCGTAGCTTTGCTTTCAACATTGGTACGGACCAAACCATTGTGGGCAGTGGTGGCTAAATGGAGCGCACTTGTAATTGAAAGATTTCAAGTTTGACTCCCTGATTTGCAAGGCACCACTGAGGTACCCTGAGCAAGGTACCACCCCCAAGCACTGTTCCCTGGGTGCTAAATTAGCTGTACCCTGCTATGTCACGTTGTCATACATGGGTTAAATGCAGAGGACACATTTTGTTGTTGTGCTGTGGTGTGTCAACAATGACAATTGATCTCTAAATTCAAATCAGCTCTGAACCTCTTGCCTCTCTACACACACAGGGTACTCCCACAATATTGGATGGAACATGTACTGTACCTACTGTCCAATCCCAAAGCTACGCCTTTGCTATAAACACACCGTTTAGACCCTGTACATAAAGAACAAACCGTTAAACTTAGTTGAGGCACGGTGTTTTTTCCTTTTTATTTTGCAATCTCTTCGCCATCTAGTGGCCATTTATTGTACAAACTCCGCATATATATGAGCTCTTTTTAAATAGAGTAATCAAATCCTAGAGAACGACAAAATGACTAGAAACGTGTTGTCCACGAGATATCACAATTCCCAATCTGTATGTCTTACACAGTTTTGTAGACAGTTGCACAGCTCAAACCCTGCAATATACACAGGCAAACAGCAGTTTTGAAATTCCCCTCAAAAAGTTAAAAAGCAAAAAGAATATTAATATGATTGCTTCTAATAATAGTCAAATGCTTCACATTATTATTATTATTATTATTATTATTATTATTATTATTATACCTATATGGATTTGAAAAGTATAGTGGCTGTCCACATGAGCATTGGTATAATTGTGCGTAATCTTATTATAAATTATATTGCTTCACTTTGTTGAACAACTACATAAGACCACGCTGGTCGATTAACAAATACTATGTCTATATATTTTATTTTATTGTATTTTAACACATTCATATATCTCCCGAAAGCTACGCGACTGAGTTGGACCTCAGTCGCGTTCCGGGTACCCATCTTCTTAACAAGCTGGTCGTCCTCGGGTTAGAATATTGCCATGAGATACTACTACATTGCAAAGACGCATATGGCAAGAAAAACAATGATAGGCCTACGTACTATATATATATATATATATATATATATATTAGTTTGTTTGAACTTTAAATAATGTACTCCAAAGGAACTCTTCATTCGGTATATTCACTGTTAGAGTGACAAATTGAAAAAATCGTTTTTAAAAAAGCACAGCTCACTAATTTTGTTTATTATAAACAATTGCTAAAAAGTCGCTTGTATTCTCTGTCACCCCGCTTTGCAGAAGTGTATACGGACCTTACCTGTGTTCATTTTGAGACATCATCTGCAAAGGCACCCAGAAACTCTCCTCGACACTCGTTCTTAAACAAAAAGCGTGCGGCGCATCCGAAGGTAGGCTGACTGGCTGACTTACTTCCAGATATGTCCACAAGCCAGGGCTAAAACGGCGTGGGCGGATGGGTGATGCTCCTGAGCGTGTCACATCGCTCCAGCTGTGCTCCAGCTGCGCTCCTGCTTTCGCCGGCGACGCGCCCAGTCTGGCGGGGGAGCGCGCATTGGGGGTGCGAGGTGTTTCCTCCCCTCCGGGTGGGAAGCTCTTATGTTTAGGCAGGAACTGTGAAGAAAGCGCTCATGTCCCCTCCACAGCCGGCAGCTCCTTCCACCGTGACTGCAGGACGCTGACGGGCTCAATCGATCGCACATGCTTGGATAGGAATTATCGATTGATTAGGGTAGTATTTTAATAGACTTATTATACAGAGGTGTAATAACTAGCTGTATCCCTCCAATAAGAAATCTGTTGTAGTGTTGTATTAATCTTTATACAGATAGTTTTAATATTGGATATTAACGGATGCATCTGTTTTATAAAAAATGTTACCTGAGTTGCATTCTGTTGTTGATGCTTTATTGTGATAGATCTGATCTGATAATTATACATTCCTAGTAATAAAAGCGGTGGCAAAAACGCAGCATGTCGTGCATTATTAGCCTGGAATGGATTACCGGCACTTTTGCTGAAGTTGTAGACATCGTACAATTAAAGGCGGCATTTATAGAACCAATCAGTGATTTCAATGATTTCCAAATAAAATAATAGGCCACTATCTAGGGAGTATTAACTGTGTGATGAGGACGGACCCATTGATCTTTGCTATAGAGATTTCTGGACCTATAGAAGTAAGGTCAGAAGTGAGAGGTGAACATCAGGCTGTGCGCAGATGTCATAAACAGCTGAAATAACCCGCTGGGTAACTATTATTTAGTTTTTTGTGCTGGGGTTGTGTGAAAATGCAAATCCATTTTCCCTCACCTCAGTCCTTCACAGTGCACTAGGCACTGAACAGATGTAGCTTGCAACCATTTCTAAAAACAAGATACCAATGGCCTTTGCCACCACTGCACTTCCTGGGGAGGCATTTGTGGCCTGATTGGAGGAAAGAACCCCCTTTTAAAGCACTATGCATAACAGGAAACCCCCCCCCCCCCATTTCCTCCAAAACACACAGCGCTTCCTTGGCAACAGGTGGACAGAACTGCGGCGGTTAACCCCTTAGGGTGTCATAACATATACAAAAAGATATTCTTTCTGAAGAATATGAAACTCTCTGACAAAATTTGATCGGGACAATGATGTCCTGAAAATTAAGACCAGCTGCAATGTGAGCTGAGCAGTGAATGGACCTTGGTGTGTATAAAGCCCAATACGCTGTAGAAATACAAAATAAAACACGTAGATGTGATTCCATCGAGAGAAACCCCACCAGCTTCACTTGGGTTGGAGGCTATGCTGGTACGTCGCGTATAGGTGGGTGGTTTCGTTTCACAGGGATCTTTTTGTCACTTTCGTCAGCCGTCCAAACAAAATCAGAACTAAATAAGTGATCACTGTTTGAACAACAGTGAAAAACAAGCCTGGATGAACGGGAGACTGTTATAGGACACAGGGAATTCCTGTAAGGGGGGACAGAGTTTTCTCCCACCTGCTCCTCACTCTGCAAAACATCCGTAGCCCAGGGGAATCTCTCCTGATAAATTTAATTTTCATCACACTGGAAGTTCAAAGGTTACGTCTCCTGCAGAGAGTCAGAGCAAGAATTAGCTGACAGGTAAGCGGGTCAACCTAGTAAATTTTAAATATACGCCACGTTTACAGAAAGCCTGAGGATGTTTTGGAGCTGTCGTGATTTACACTTTGGGTGCCTCGTGGAGCGAAGCGAGGACAGACAGGCCCTCAGAACAGCCACTCAGGTAGTACAGGGTGGGGGTGACAGGAGTATGATGATGGGACAGAGCATGCAGCCCAGCTGACGTGGACACTACGCAGAAAGGGCTTCTCCAACAGCGTGTCTCCCATGAATGTTCATGAAACACAGATCAGATGAACTTTATTTATCACGGAGAGCACCTGCTTTGTGTACAGCAGCAATACATGTAAACTACACACAAACAAACAAGGCAGCGCAGACTAGTAAACATAGTGCAAATAAATTTAAATGGTACACAGCACATCAACATTATATCATGAAAAATAATTTCAGTAAATAAATAGATATCATCTTTAAATAGATTAACAAAAGGTATATGTTCAATAATAAATACCAGATAGTGCCAGACTTTTTCCAGAGCAGAGATGTGATACTTCCTGACGTGTTCTGGC
>JAODKF010000138.1:28168359-28194665 GCA_026779585.1 Mormyrus proboscirostris | reverse complement strand
ACACCACATAATGCTGTTCTGGTATACTACAGTTTCATATAGTTCAGAGTGATATGTACTGTAGCTTGGCACACCACTTAATACTGTTCTGGTATACCACAGTTTCATATAGTTCAGAGTGATATGTACTGTAGCTTGGCACACCACATAATGCTGTTCTGGTATACTACAGTTTCATATAGTTCAGAGTGATATGTACTGTAGCTTGGCACACCACATAATACTGTTCTGGTATACTACAGTTTCGTATGGTTCAGAGTGATATGCACTGAAGTAGTGGTGAAGAAAGGAACAGCTCAGCAGTCATGACATCTTTTAAAAGAGAAGATCTTGTGGATAAATAAGGTAAAGAGACGACAGTGGTATGGTGGTACTTTTTGCAGTTTAAAGTCCAACACTTTTATTAAACATAAGGATATACCAAATTCATACTGATTACTAACTTCTGGCATCATAAAATGCCTCATTAATATTTAAGGCGCCCTAATAATCTGCTTAACAAATTGTTTGCATAAATAAACATCCATATAGTACTGAAAAGCTGGTGTTCAGCCAAATGTTTCAACCATCATCTGAAGCCCTGGTGATTACTGCACATGTGTGATATAAAATTAATGTGATATCACCCGGCATTTTTCACAGAGTATGCAATTGGTTGGTTGAAACAAAATATTGGTCTGGATTTTATACTTTCTGAACCTGAACTTTCCATCTCTGATGACCCTTGCATCTCAGGGAGGATGGAAAGACATTTGCTAAAGCAACATCTTCCTTCTGTCTCAGGCTAAGATGGAACGCCTTCACTTTTCTCTGTTTCTCTTAGTGAACAGGAGAAATAAACCGCTTAAACAAATCAAATGAGCTGTTCTCTCAGGTGTTTCTGCTGGCCTGACCTGCCTCACACGTGCAGATGGCTTGCTGGCTCTCAGAACACACAGAGTGTGGACCATTCAACTGGAGATGAAAGGCTTGCACTGGATCAGCAAAACCGCTGCATTCAATTTCCATTTTGACAATGATAAAATAGCACTGATGAATTAACACAAAAATATTTTGGTCACATGTCTGGAATAGAAGAAGAGGACTTTCTGACATTAAAGTCTTGTTCTTGGTGAGAATGTGGGTAATTTAAGTCTGCTAGAACACTAATTTGACCCCCACCTCCCTTTCAACAATGATTAGTATAAAATAATACAACATAGTTCTATTCAAGAAGCTAGCTGAACTTCCCTGAGAAAAACCATTGTGCTATATAGACAAATAGGACTTAAGAAACAGTAATCAGTTACTGGGATTATGTATAAGTGGCGCTAAACTGACCCTGCGATGGATTGACACCCCATCCTGGGTTATTCCCTGCCTCGTGTCGTGGCTTCTATAGACTCCAGACCCCTCATGACCCTGAGTTGGATAAGCGCTTTCAGAAAACAGATGGATGGATGGATGGATGGATGGATGGATGGATGGACGGACGGATGGATGGATGGACGGATGGGTGCTAAACTAATTATTTTTGCAATAGCTATTACAACTATTGGTGGCACACCTGTTTTACAGGTAAATAGATAGCAGTCTACCATTATGGTCTATGAGTTTGTCCTCTGCATTTCACACTTTCAGTATTACTGATAATACTGTGTTACTCTGCTTGTTATATTGTCAAGGGTAATGAGCTTCACCCGAAATAGCTTCAGCTTTATCCTGCCGAACACCATTGATGGACTTCCTCATGAGGCAGCTGTAAATTTAACTGGACACCATCTAGGAAGCCCTCCTTGGTGTTTACCTGCAGCAGTTAAACCCTCACTGGACACTTGACCTCTCTGTTTCACCGGCTGCTTGTGTTAATGAGAAACTCTGCAGCATTTAAAATTATTCAGCCTCAAGCGAAACAGTGTTTCACAAACCGATGACTAGTGTAATTTTTTTATAGCAGAAACTAATGTACGTCAATATATAGTTGGCTCGTGTGGAGCAGTGCTTGTAAGATATTTGTTTAGCTTTATTATATTTAGCTTTTACTGTTCAAAATTAAAAGTGATTATTTCTGTTTTTATTGGTGGGTTAAGAAGAAATAAAACATGCATAAAATAATCTCATAAATTATACGGTAACTATGAATGTCGTGTATAAGAATCTATGCACAAATTCATAACACATTATAATTCATTCATAAAGCTTTATACTAATGGCTATAAATATTTATAAAAAGGCATAACACATTATATCCATGTTTATTACAGTATGCATTATGAATGCTTTATGAAGCTGTCATCTATAATACACTATAGATGCCTTCATAATGCAATACAAAGCATCCTTAATTCATAAACCGAACATTAAAATGTATTACAAAGGAGAGCTTCATTGTAGCTTATGAAGTATTATAATCAACACTACAATGCCTTATGACTACAAACACAGGATGGTACAGGTATAATGCTTTATTAATACTTTTAACTGCCATTATAATGTATTATGAAGGTATTTATAATGCGTGATACACAACAGCTTTAAGTAATGCGTTATCAATTATACTTTATTAATAGTACATATGACAGTGGTTCTAAAAACTTACAGTAAGGGCAGGTGAAGGTTTCTGCAGATCAGAGCTTTGAGAATGAGGACCCCCCCCTCCCCCATCAGCAGGTTGTGAGGCTCGCAGCTTGGATTGTGATGGATGTGCGGGGGTTCCTCGTTCGCTGCTTGCCACGATAACCCCCAGTGAGAGGTGAGTCCTCATGGGGAGATCCTGGCTCGAATCATTGCAGTGCCTCGGTGTCAGGCGCCCTTTGGCTTAGCTAGCTCGCCCTTGTACGCAAATCCCCCTTCCATGTCTGACATGCTTCCATCCTGCCCGAGTGCCCCTCCTCCAGCATGATCAGGGAGAGGCAATAAAAACAGGGGTATATAATCTCATTCATCTAAATTTTATGGATCGCCACAATGAAGCACCTTTATAATAAACAGGAAATTTGTTTTCTTTAAGCTGCAAAGAAAAGCCCAAATCTCCTTGGTCCAATATAAAAGATGCTTTTCTGGTCAAAGTTATACATTCTGTGTCCTTCTGTGGTTCAGGATTGTTATCTTATTTCCTATAACAAGGATAAGAGGCTGAATTAACACCAACACGATGCACATTTTGTTGTCACTACCACTGCACACTCTCAGCCATTTAACTCATTTAAACCATTCAGGATTTCCACAGTATAAGTCTGTTTGTAACGTCAATAACAGAAGATGAAGACACATTTCTGAGGTATCACTGGTATGGATAGGTAGGTAACCCAACAGTGAAAGGCAGATTGCGAACCCGTACATTTGGAGGGGTTCATATTGACTGCTCGGCATTTCTGTGACGGACAGTCATGGACAGTCGTGTTTCAGGACCGTAGCGAGATTTGTAAGCACCAGCCTGGTCCTGCTCCTCAAATGCCGGAAACACGCAGCCACCATGGTGTCAAAGCAGGGCACCCCTGGTGTCCTTAACTGACGCTCAACTTGCAGAGTCGTACGGCGGCGGGAACCGTGACCATCCAATCATTCGGGGGGAGAGCAATCGCATTGCCATTCAGAGGATGCTTTCGCCGGCTGGTGTCTATAATCAGATCAGATGAGAGATCATTTAGCGGCCGAGATCGCTTCTTTCGTCAGTCCATATCTGCATGGGCGACATTAACGTGATCAGCGCTGCCTCCGGCGTGATGAAGAGGGCTTCATTAACACGTCGCGTGATCGCAGGCTCACATAAGAGGACGAGCTCTCACTTGACTCTTTCTGCGGAATCTGGGTTGGATGTCGAGCCCTAAAGTGTCCCTTGCTTGAAGACCCAGAAACCCCGTACCTCCAGCAGTCCCTCTACATCCTGCCACATTCATCCTGCTGAATGGATCGCCTGATTAATTATACGAGCCCAGAAGAGGGCTTTATCGTCCTGCAGTGGCGTGGGGACTGCTGGTCACCACAAATTGCTATCGTTTGTCATTAGAAAACTGCTTTTTTACAGAAGCAATGAACTTTCACCCCCATGAACTGTGCTTTTATTTCTTCATTTGCTCCATCTCAGTGACTGTTAAAGAGGCTCCCCATGTGTATGGCTATGCTTGTTTTCACACACTTTGCCTCTCTACAGGGCCATGAATCACCCACGCTGCTTAAATAGGAGTCGCACTAAAAGTGCTAAAAGACTCTCGGAATCGATACTGCGCCCATTCGTTTTTTTTGCCTTAAAGGTACAACACCAATTGCTCTTAATTTCTTCGGCTTTTGCCACTGGAGAATTCCGCGGAAAATTGCATCAGGGCACTTGGAAAATAGGTCAGAGATGCGAGGGCGACACGAAAGATCAATAGCAAGCCTAGACTTAACACCCGTCTATGATCCGATGCCGTCGAGAAGTCGGATTTGAAACAATAAAGGTCAATAAAAGACGGGATGATGTAGGGGGGACGGAGACAGAAGGATATGGGTCTCATACCTACAGCCTATTGGGGGATTTAGCACAAACACAAGAGCTTGTTTCTGAATTGGCTGTTTTCCTGGGGGAGCTGTCCCTTTCTGACCCCTGTGTCTGCTGCCAAGCAGCGACAGTCACAGCAGCCACTAAGTGCCAGACATCCAGAAGCTAACCCTAACCCTAACCCTAACCCCAACCCCAACCCTCCATACTCCAGTCAACCAGATTCACACATATTCAGGGTGCAGGCAGTGTCAATAACACTTGGATAGTGCTAGTTTTAAACTGCAAAATCAAGCTACGTGTATACCACTAGTGGCCAAAATTGTGAAAATACTTCCAGTTTTAAGAGACTACAGAACTTTATTCTAGTTACTCCAGTTACTTATTTAATCGTACAGTGTATGATATTAGCAACATTCTTTGATTGTTTATAAACATTACAGCCAATATTCGTGCAGTCATTTCTAAAGCACAATGCAAAAATTGCTAGGTATTTCCACAATTTTGGCCACTAGTGTCGTTCTGTTCATTTTTCTTCTAAGTACTGCCAAGATCCCGCCATCCCAGCGCACAGCAGCAAACATGGACGTGCTGTGTGTGCTCTTCTCACCGAGCTTCCTGAGCCCCGTCGTTATCGTGTTCACAGCATGCGCTGCCTAGGCGCATGCGGCACAGCGAAATCCGACACGTTCCACACGGCACGCCGGAGGAGTCACACCCCCTTTGTTTGGGGAGATGAAGCAGTGGAGAAGACCGGATGGAGAATGACTGCGAACTGACATGGCTTTTCCACAGGTGGTGCAATAGGGCTTTTTTAGTACACTTAATCAGTTTTTGCAGACCTGCATTAAATGTCACCCAATTTCTATCACAATAAGAAATTGCTTGCAAACTGTTACGCCTTTCTCTGCTAAAATAGCATATTTGGTTTTAAACCTCAGCTGTGATTATGAGCCGTAGTTATTGCACAGTGTTAAGTAATGCCCCCCACCCTTTCGTAAAAAAAAAAAAACTGAAATATATTCAGAATTGGGAATCGGGGGGGGGGGACGATCTTCAGTTCTCTGTGACAGGGATGCCAGGGACTGGTCAAAGATTACGATCTATACCAACAGCACACCATGCCAGGGTATGAATGGATCAGTGATCTTTATTTAAAAATGCAGATCAGGAGGGGAAATTAACACTATGGCGGCATGTGAGAATGCACTGTTAATGAGGAGATATGGGCCCCTTATCAGCTCCTTAGCTGTGGGTCCACGGGTGAACCATCACAATGCAACCTGACCCATCGCTCTCGACAGATACAACTGAGCTCCAAAAGAATGCGTGGTTAGCTCCTCTTGTGCATGAACTCACCAAAGAGGGGAATAAAGACCCCTGGAGGCAGCTACAGACCCCCCCCCCAGGCATGATGACCAAACCAATAATGATTTTCAATGATTTCCATTCATCCCGTCATAGATAATCGGCCATATGGTCGTCCAGAGATACTGTTGTAAATTTTGGATCATGCTGCCTTTTTGCAGATGAGATCCAGCCCTTTGGAAAGCGACCAGCTAGGAGAGGAGGCATTGGACTCTCCACTATCACAGGGGGCTGAAATAGCCTGGAGAAGGAGGAAACAAAAGAGACAGAAGAACAAATGGCACCAGCAAAGCCAGCAGGAGGCAGAGACCTGGATAAGTCGGGGGATAATTATATTAATCAGTCTGCAGCCTGAACAGGGTCGTGTTCACACTGGCACTCAGTGTATTTTAGCCCCACAATGATTTTCATCATTTGCAATTACTTCAAGTAGCTTTATTTTATTTTATTGTCTTTTACCATAGATCTACATGAATCCGGAGCAATCCATCTAAATTACAGGAAGGAACAAAAGAGCAATGTTACACTGTAGCTATAAATACCCTGCACATCTCCATCAAACCGTCTCACCCCACTCTTCCTCTGGATTACCCGTCAGTCCTTATAGCCAACAAGCTGCGTGAATTTATTATGATGATCAGCTGTAAAAAGATTCACTTATCTGTCCCGGGGGGTCATTGTGTGTAAAGCAGTAGAGTAAGGAAATAAATAAATGGAAAGATGACAATGTAAACATTGACTGTAGGTGAAAAGGGCAGGGATGCTTTCATTATATTGAGTTTAAATAAGAGAACCACATCCTCGTCTTCTCTGAGAACACTGCATGTTCGCTTGACTCCCTCCTGCCTTGCCCCCCGCCCAGCCTTGGTTCTGCACTTTATGATAGGGGGGGGGGGGGGGGGCGGTTGGAAGAAATAAGTGCTGCATAAGAGACAGACCGTGATATATGTGTGTGTGTGTAATATACATATATATGTACACATTATTATTTATTGTGATACATCGAAATGCGCTGACACTGGGTTCGCTGCGTGGATCACGAACCCCCCCCCCCGCCCCCCACTCTTACTGTACATCTCCTGCCAGTCGATAAACGAGACTGGTCCTTCACCTTCATGTTGTGGATTCTGCCCTCCATAGCATTACGGAGTCACCCCAGGCTTTACTGCATTGCTAAACAAAAATATCCTTACATTCTGTGCTGCCTGGCATTTTTCAAGCCCCCCCCCCAGCCATCCCTCTCCCCACTGTCACACATTTTAATGTTATGTGTGTTCAGCCATGTAGCCTGCCTAATAAGTCGTTAGCACAGCTCATTATCTCCTGGAAAAGGTGTTTGTGTCCAGGACGCTACTCAGCATGGTGATTTCAAGAAAAAAAAATCGAAGACCAAACACTGTAAATCTTCACTGTCACACAAGCTGAGGCATGCAAGCTGGGCATGAATAAGAAACAGCACCAAGCAGTTTTGTGAAACTGACTGCCCTCAGACTGCAGCCAAAGCCGGTGAGTTTTTGGACAAACGTGCATATGTGATTCCAGGTACCCCTCATAAAACAACTGGCAGCTTGTCATCCTGTATTTGAAGCTGAGTCTGGGATGCATCCAACAACAGCTGAAGGGTTCTGAACTCAGCAGAGGGAAGGCGCGCTGAGCGATGGGACCGTTAAATTACCGTGACCGGACACAGCTGCCCGCCTTCTGCTCCGCACCCGACCGACGCTTCTCCACTGAAAGCTGTCACACCAGAGCTGCTATGAAGATGATGAAGACACACTGAGAGGGAAGGAATGGAGATGGGTCAGAAGCACAAGGTCAGGGGTGACATGCCTGTTAAGGAAACAGAGAGGCGATGGGGTCAAACCAGAAAGAATCTCCTGAACTGGGAAAAAATTGGTAACAGTGGATGTAGTCTGCTATTTTTAACGTGTCTGTAGCTTCTGTGGTTCATTTAATTCTTAACTGGTAACACTGGGCATAATCAGTCGGCACTTTAAACCAGACCATCAGCTCAGATGTCAAAACCTTAGCATTAATATTCATCGGATCACTACATCTCTGTGTTTTACGGGCAAAGTGGTATAAATCCATCATCAAGTGAATCTCTCGGGCTGTGGGCATCTTAGGGGAACGGCAGGTAAGGTCAAATTGACCTTGTTATCGCAGACAGGCTCTGGATATGCTTTGCTGAAGGGTACACATGGAACGATCCGGAGATCCCCAAACAGCTTTCACCCTTGCCACAGTGTCTGAAATGTGATTTATTAATTTTAAATTATGAAGCCTCACAATGGAGGGGAAATATATAGGGAAAACAACTTTCAGAAAAAGTTGCCTTCGAGGATTTATTATTATTATTTTTTACTCTCCGTCTGCGAATGTAATTCCCCCAGGCAGTGAGCAGGATGGTATCTTGGTATGAGGAGATGGATTTGGTCCCCCCACCCCCAGGCACATCTTACAGCCTCACAGTGAAGCGTTAAAACGTCCAGGGCACTAGGACCCAGTAGTAATACTTACAGAGACTCGCATCCATTAACATCTGCTGTGGATGTAATTTAATAGATTTAAAATAAAATTGTGCATTGCTTGATTTTGCACAGCGGACAGAACCAGTTGGGGGGGGGAGGTGGGGGGGGGGGCAAGGATTCCTGGGTCAACACGACACGGAGAAGGAATCAAGCAAACAAAGTGAGCAGCTTGAGTGACAGAGAGCGAAAGTGCACTCTGGAAGAGGAGACAGAAGAGAGCATGAGTCTGGACGGACCTGAAGGAATGGCAGGGACCGGCATGAGAGGTTATATGAGGTACAAATGAATGAGGGAACAATGGAGTGATCAAGGTGACCTGAATCAGCTGATGCCTGAGATGACCAGGCCCACCCCCACAGAAAAAAGCCATGAGCAGAGTGTCTGTGCTGCTGTGACACACTGACCCGACTCTGACCCGACTTTGTCTAATGCTCCTCCTCATAGGCTCCAGCGATGGATGTATAGAAATCTCTGAAACCAAAGAAAATCTAAAACCGCATCTTAAATTACAGATGCGAACAGAAAAAAGGCAAGCTCGAGCATGGCATGGCTTACAAAATCTTGTTTAAAGGGGCAGCAGTTTGTGCTAAAGCGTGATTCCAGTGTGCTCACGTGCACAGAGTGCAGCACCCAGCTTTGTGAGCGTTTATATGTTTTAACAGGACTGTTAAACCGCATTTATGAGCAGCCTAAAGGTGTGTGACATATTCATAAAAAGGGGAGTTGATTGGTCCTCACAGTGTGCATGCTTTCCCACAAAGTAAGAGGACCACAGGAGTGAAAATTCAGGCCTTGTACCACTCAGCAGACCCCTGTAAACCCTCCATTAAATATTACCAATCAGGGCATTGAACTGTATATGTTTTACGCTGAATGACTTTAGTATGAATAAACTATCGTATTCAAAAAGTACACTGGAATGGGTTAGCTTTTGCATATCCCACCTTATTCCTGTTTTTCTAAGACACACACACACACACATATATATATATATATATAGCACTTTTTCTTTGGATGGTGGTGAGAGTTAGGGATCTTGTTCAATAGAAATGAGGCAACTCTATCAAGCACTGGGATCAAGCCAGCAACCTTCCGGTCACAGGTGCAAACATGGAACCCACTAAGCCATACACTTCCCCACAAAGGAAAGGTGACCTCAGGAGGGTTGGTTTGACAATGTTTGATGGCGGAACTTCAGACTTACTAGCCAGTTACAGAGGGTGGCCCCTCTGTCGTCACGGCGACAGCGTGACTGGCTGTGTTGCCGCGCTACGTGTGCCAGCGAGCGGGTGTCCCGTTGGCACTGCTTACACAGAGCGGGGGCCTTCTGCCTGCCGTCTTCCATAACATCACATCCCGCAGCCCCTCCCAGCCCTCAGCTGCTATCACGCATGCTGCCTTGCAACTAGACCCTCTGGCCCAGTGCAGATTTTTCACAAATACAGCCAGCAGGAGAGGCAGCACTCTTGCGCTTCAACGGCGCCCGCATCAGGACACGGACGACCCTGTTGGCACGGGAAAGAATTCTGCCAGAAGTCCAGGGAGGGGAGAGATGCCAAACAGAATACCCATCCCCCCGCAGACAAATCACCACATGATACACACACCTGTACACGAACACAAATACCTCCCCCAGGATGGAACTGGAAAGGGCTAAAGAGCGAATCACATCTGGGTGTGGGGTCTTATCAGCCTTCCTGCTCTGAAACAACTACACACACCACTGAGTGATGTGGGGAGGGTCCCTGACCTTTGCTAACACCCTACACGCTTCAGGGAATGAAAGCCACCATTTAGCCGTGTTAAGTGTAATAAGTCACCAGCCACACCCCCAACCCAAAGAGACGTACCATGGCCCCTGATACGCCCAGCACGCTGATTAAGTCCCACACTCTTTATTATGTCCACCAAAGCCTTTCATTTCCTGCCCACTTTCACCCGCTAGCAGAACCTACAGGGGCCATGTCACCGTGGCCAATCAGTCAGAGCCATGCACTGGGACAGTGATGTACGAAGCAGGGTGGGGGTTTCCTCACTCAGTCCCCTCTGATTGGTCGAGAGCAGCTCTAACGCACTACCGATTCATGTTCCAGTGGGATTTAAATTAACAGCGGGGTCAGAAAAGGGCAGCAATTTTTATCGCGCAATAATGTGTGAGCTACACAATGTACACAGTTAATAATTCATAATTGAGTAGAATCATTGGTAAAGTAGATCGTATCGCCTATCATTCTAATAATTGTTACACCTAAGGGACATTTAATCATGGACTTCAGAATGCACCTTGCTCCCCTGCTCTGAATTGGAAGTCTTATTTACACTGAACAGGGAACTTTCCTTGGGAATATCTTACAGCATTACTCAGAAGAGTAAGGGGCACTAGGACCGTGTAGAAATTCTAGCCAGAGTGATGCATGTACACTCAGAGACAAAAAAAATTAAGCACCCAGAAGTAATGGTCCAGTTTGGATGTAATTTGGTACATATGCAGACCAACAATGGGACCAGCATTGTGCCCTGAACTCTGTTGTTCATTTGATCTGATATGATAATTATTATGATACCATCACATGACCTTTCACCACGTGCAGATTCATTTCCACCACTCCGTCTGGGTGCTTAACATTTTGAATAGATATCAAATGAAACTGTGCATTGCTTGACTGTGGGCAAAACAACGTGACTGGGGGGTTACCAATGGTTTATTGAGGACAGGGCTTCTTCTGCAGGGTTACAAGAACCAGACAGAGGGCAGGTCAACGCAACAAAGAGGGGAAACACAACAAAACAAAAGAGAAGCTTTACCAAGGGTCTAGCCACTCACTTCAGTCTGCAGTCTACTTTCCAGGTTCATGTGGCTGGGTTTAATCTGTCTGCGTTTTATCCCTGTTGTTTTGTTTGCCTGCATCTTGTTTTTGCATTTCAGTCCCCATTTCCCAATTCCTGTTCCTTTTCCCTGGTTCTCGTATTGCTCGCCACCCACCCAGTTATCAAGTCCTATTGGTTAGCAGTTTCCTGCAGTTTATGGTGCATTGTGGATGGATGCTCAACTTCTGGTTTCCTGTTTTGGATTTTGTCGTGTGAGTCAGTCAGTGTGTTTCAGTGCTTTGAGTCCTTGACACTAACACATCAGTCTAGACTGAAGGTATTTCATCTGATTAAAAAAAATAAATGTGGGGGCATGGGCCTTTGACAACAGCCCCAAGATGGGATCATATAGACTAAATATGTATAGATTATATTCAATTTTCAGTGCAAAGTACATTTTTTTGGTGTGGCAGGGTACCTCAATGGCTAACACTGGCCCCATGGGTCTAGGTGTGGAGTTTTTCACTCAGATTTGTGCAGTTGTCTTTCCGCGACCAAAGAAACAGGGTTAGGTCAATCAGCATCTCTGAAGTGCCTGGGGAATGTGTGTGTGTGCTGACCTGGATTAACCATATGGGTATTTGGATACATCCCCAGGGGCACCAAGCAGAACATTCCTGGTGCCCTCCTGTCCCATTCATGAATGTCTTTTACCAAGTCAGTGTGGTTTTTATCTAACATTTTATATGACTGTATATTGTTCTTTTAATACGTTCCCATTTAACGCTATATTCCGTGACGTCATATGCTCTGCTGCCCAGGGGAACTTGAGGCTGTTAATGCAGCCCTGTGTATGTACCCTGTGATGTGTATGTACCCTGTGGTGTGTATGTACCCTGTGATGTGTATGTACCCTGTGATGTGTATCTACCCTGTGTATATTCCCTGTGGTGTGTATGTACCCTGTGATGTGTATGTACCCTGTGGTGTGTATGTACCCTGTGATGTGTATGTACCCTGTGGTGTGTATGTACCCTGTGATGTGTATCTACCCTGTGTATATTCCCTGTGGTGTGTATGTACCCTGTGATGGGCTGATATCATGTCCAGAAGGTTCTCTGCTATGCAACCCTGCACTGGATCAGTGGAATGGAAGACAGATAAATAAACAGTAAATCACACAATGATAAAACAGATACAAACAGAAAAACTGACAGAAAATCATCATTTAAAGGAAAATGAAAATAGCTGAAATATAGAATTGCACAGTGAAGCACACAAAATTGATGTGAATAAGAGACTGTAATTAATGTATCCTGCAGAAGGACCTGTACGTATATATCAGAACTGCAATAAGTGGTTACAGAAAATGGATGGAAGCACATTTTCAGTAGTTATTGTCAATATTTACAAATGATTTTTCTAATCACTTAGAAGAAGGCATAATGGGTCCTCAAAGGAACTGTTTAAACCCAGATTCACGTTATAATGTCCAAATTACTGCCCTGTGGAATAATCATTAGCAGCTAATTTGATATTACTGTCACTGCGATATTGTAGCAGGAGGTATGACGACCCTGCCTGACATAGACTAAGGGAGGGAGGGCAGGTGCAGCCAGGGGTCAGACAGCAGGGTCCCGAGTCAGTTCATTAGAGAAGAGAAAGCCTATTTCCTCTCTCCTGTTTTTCTGAGCAGATCGTGTGGTGAAGGGATGCAAACAGGACGAGACCTAACACACAGACCAAGTGAAGCAACGTACAATGTGAGGAGACACAAAGCAACAGATGCAAGTTTACAAGAACTGTGCGATCTGCTAGGTCATGGTAATTGCTCTCTGTGTTTACATACCATTCACAACACAATGAGTAACACATGTCCGACTGCGTGCGCTGGCGCTATAAACACCTTGCCGAGTGTTCATGGGAAAAGCATGGGATACATGGGAACAGCAGAGCCAAGAAGTAAGCTAAACACAAGAGGTGTGGCCTGCCTGCAGCAAAGGATTATGGGAAGCAAGCGTTTCATTAATGCTGAAAGTGTGACAAATGTTGTTTGCAGCCCGTGTAACCTTTATAAACCTGCAGGTTTAATATGTCATGTTATGATGCGGTAAAATTACATTTTATTTTGGAAGCTGTAAAGTCTCTGTGATACATGAGCACATAACAGCTTTGTCAGGGCACGGCTGTGGGGCATAGTTTGTCACATTTTCAGTGTCGTACATCACCGGCGGGGCAGGATGTGACTCGCCGATGGGTGACACCACTGGCCACATTCACGTTAAGGAGGCCATTCATCTTGCGGCTGTGAAACGACTGTTAGAGAATGTGGGAGTGCATGCGTATCCAAGGAGACCAAACGCATGTCGGCCATGTGGGTATCCGAGGAGACCCAACGATGGCCTCACAGCACAATCACCTTCAATTATTAGCATTACCATTTATGCTTACACTCTACTCTGACTGTAGTGACGAGTAATTAGCATTAGCATTTATGCTTACGCTCTCCTCAGTCTGTAGTGATGAGTTATTAGCATTAGCATTTATGCTTATGCTCTACTCCGACTGTAGTGACGAGTTATTAGTATTAGTATTCATGTTGACACTCTACTCGGACTGTAGTGACAAACGCATTAGCGTTTATGCTTACGTTCTATTCGGATTGTAGTGACGAGTTATAAGCATTAGCGTTTATGCTTACGCGCTACTCAGACTGTAGTGAGGAGTTATAATCATCCATGTTCATTTGAGACTGTAGTGATGTCAGTGCCTGTACCAGCATCAGAGTCAATGAATGAAACACCCTGACATCTACGCGAGCTTCCATGCCCTCACTCAGCAAGGCCCAATATTGCAAAGGCCAAAAATGCAACGTATAAGCAACCTTCCACCCATTTTTAAAACTATAACAATAAGCTACCTCTATTTGTAATATTAATTTAAAAATCACTTTAACATATTTTGCTGCAATCCAGGTCTCCACTGCAGAAAGGTCAGGAAGGATTTTTAAGCACTGAAAAGGCCAGGAACATGAAAAAGCCGCAACATCCCTAGATCAGACCATTACTGTAGGCATGGTGAGCTAATTAAGGCTTGTGGATAGCCTATCTCCAGAAATTCACATCCCCCATACCAGGAAAAGATTAATCTCCTTCGAAATAGGTATAAAAAAATGTGAAAAGGTTACACTAATTTCCAGTGTGGTGCTGATCAATGCATTTTATCCACATTGATGACTCAGAGTACAGCTAAAAAAGCTCACAGATAATGAAAAGGATACACAGTTGTATATTAGCTTAGCACTAAAGCGATGAGCTAACAAAAAAAACCTCTGATTCTTAATTCCAAAGTATAGGACTTCTGAAAGACCAAAAGGGAACACAACAGAAGGGAGGAAGAGTGGCTTAAAAACACAGATAAACAGTGGAGATATAGTGAACAGGGCCTTGTTCTCATCTGTGTGAACTGGAGAAGAGGGTGTGGTTAGAGTGCCCCCACAGGACTCTGGGGGTACTGCACAATCCACAGCCCCCTGTCTGCCTGAGCCCTGACCCAGCACACCCAGGGCATGGAGGAAGGATGTAACCCCATCCCTAAGCACAACCCTCCCCACTTTATCCAGGGGAAGAGGAAAAAATATCAACAAAACAAAAGTCGAAACACTCCCATGACGGTAAACTGGAGTAACACAGGGCTTCTTTCACATATCAAACTCAGGGAAAAACATACAACTTTAAACTCACAGTGCACATACAGCATAGTATTTCCTATTTGATCATAAACTGTTCTGAAAGAGATGACATCTTTCTCTCTCAGCTGGAGCACCACAATGAAAATATTGAGAAAGTCAACAGGAAAACTGTGTGCGTGTGTGTGTGTGTGTGTGTGTATGTGTGGCGGGGGGGGGGTGCAGTCACAGCATAAAGAAATTAAAACCATTTTTGAAAAAAAAGGAAGAAGGGATGGTTTAGAGTGAGGTCCTGCAGAGGTTTGGAAAATGGAAGAATGGACTGGGGGGTCAGTCTAACAAATTACAGAAGAACCGGGGGCAGGGGTTCAGTGCCTTTGAAAGCCAGAGGGTCTGTCACACCCGGCTCATCTGATCCTCCTGTGTGCGACGCCCCCTCGTTAACCTTGGGTGAAATCCCGATGTTACCAGCTGTTTCTTGTTATTTGCATTAAGTCCTCTGTATTTAAGTCCACGTTAGAGTACATTTCCCCAGTCTTATCATTGAAGTCAAACTGTTAAGGATCGGCGTCTGGAGTAGCAGCACAAGCACCGTGAAATAAGCAAAAACAGGGGTTTTATTGCAAAAAAACACCAAACACCACACTAAACACGCACTAACGTCAATAACCGGACAGGGGTGAGACAGACACAGATGCACTAAATACAAGAACCAATTAACAATGACTAGAAACAGCTGAGAACACCAGGATTTCACATGAGGTAAGAAGGAGGCATGGTACACAGGAGGACTGGACGAGCAGGTCATGACACAAACATTACTGAAGTCTGCCATCTGTCTATGTACCTCGCTTTGTTGTTTTTCCTCGAATAAACCCCTCGTTTCCGATCCCTCATCTCCCTGATCCTGCTTTTGCGATCTCAGTCGTGACAGAATGACAAGACTCCATAAGACGAAGACACCTCCCCTGACTGAGGATTGCTACCTTAGTCTGGTCGACAAGGTGACTTACTGGCTTGCACAGCCTGAAGTCTGGGAAGATCCCAAAGCTTGGACTAGCCAGCCGGAACCGGGACATTCTAGAGGGGATGTCCCTGGCTGAAGACGCTCGCTGTGGAGGTGTTCTATAATCTCCAGCAGCTGTTACAGAATGTGGCAGAGTTAAAGACCCGACAGGTAGCCTTTAATACCAAACTACCTTCCAATCCGCCGTCAGAGCTCCAATTGGCGGTGTTTGTGCCAGAAGTCGCTACCGCTACCCTGGAGAGTTTACCCATGGCTTCACTGCCAGCACTGGCAGCTTGCCCTTTTCTGGGAATGCATCTGACCTTAATTGGGGCCAGAGCGATTGGGGATACCATTCCGAACATCCCCAAGTTCCTGAAAAAGGTGGTGGCTACTGCTAAGGCACATACCCTTGACCCACTGGTTCCACACCCTGTGGTTCCAGCTCCAGTCCCCCCAGTTCCTGATCTAGTTCCCCGGTTCCTGCTCCCGAGGTTCCAGTTCCCCTGGTTCCAGTGGTTCCTGACCCTGCTCCCGTACCTCCAGTCCCTGGTCCCCTAGACCCTGCTCCCATGGCCCCAGTCCACATCCCCAAGGAGGTCCCTGATTGCCAGACCATCACTCCTCCTCCCTTAGTGGAGGTGGAATAGGAGCTCGAGTGGGACCCCTTGGGGGTCTCCCTGACTGTGTCTCTGGACCCCTTGGGTGAGCCACCCCAGCCACCATCCCAGTGTGGCAGATCCCGGCCAGGTCCTCAGCTCTTGGTGTCCCAAAGAGAGAGAGGACACCTGTGCAGGGGTCGGGTCCCACCTGCCCAGGTCCCTGGCATGCCTTCGGTTCCTCTGGTGCTGGCTCAGTGGTCGTCTGCGGGTCCTCCAGCTCCAGCTTGGCAGTCACCTGAGGTTACCCTGGCTCCAGCTCAAAGGTCATCTGCGGTTCCCCCTGCTCTGACTCATCAGGTGCCTGCAGGTCCCCCTGCTCCGACTCGTCGGTCGCCAGCGCCTTCTCTGTCTATGGCTGCACCTTCGCCTGCTGCAGCTTCTGCTCCCTTCTCCCCTCCTCCGGTGTCCTCTTTGTCTCCCTCCTCACCCTCTGCAGTGTCCCCTCCACCTTCCTCCTCGCCCCCTCCATCACCCCTTCGGTGTCCCTTCGGGATCCAGACTCGCAGTCACCTAGGGTCCCTCCTGCTCTGACCACGTGGATGCCTGTTGCCCCTACGGCTTCCACGTTTCACCTACAGGGGTTCTGTCCAGCTCCCAGTATTTTCCATGGTTATGTGCTATGTCCTGCATGTCTGTCCTGTTCCCGGTACCCTGTTAATGGTCTTGCTTTTGTTTTCCAGGTCCTGTGCTCCCGGTCTCCCAGTGTGCGTACCTTTGGAGGGGGGTTCTGTCACGCTTAGCTCGTCCAATCCTTTGTTCCACACTGCCTCATTAACCTCGTGTGAAATCCCAATGTTACCAGCCGTTTCTTGTTTTTTCCATTACGTCCTGTGTATTTAAGTCCACACCAGTTTCCCCAGTCTTATCATTGAAGTCAAACATTACTGAAGTCTGCCGTCCATCTATGTACCTTGCTTTGTTGTTTTTCCCTGAATAAACCCTTTGTTTCCAATCCCTGGTCTCCCTGTTCCTGCTTCTGCGATCTCAGTCGTGACAGGGTCCCTATATTGATTATTTTACCTCTGGAAGAAAGAGAAACAAGCAACACAAAACAAGATAACAGAAATGTCCTTCTGCGTGCCTGCCATCTCTCAGCCTCTGTGACATCATCACATTTGACCTTACAATTTCAATGCTGACCTGCAGGTGGATCATTAAGTACATGGTTTGGTTCTAGAGATGTGCAGCAGCTTGTGTGGGGGGGTGGAGTGGGAATTGAGGATTGTTCATTCTGGGAACCCACTCAAAAAGTCACTTTGCGGTCCCCTACCCCCCTACTGCAATGACCAATTGTGGCCCTGTGTAAATACATGGTTTGAGTGGTGGTAATCACTGTCACCTTGGGGGGTTGGGGTCCAAAAAATTGTGCAGTAGTTCCAACAAAACGAGCCACCAAAACACAGAGCTGAAACGCATAGACGTCATTGACCGGACAGGAGTAAGACAGACATGGAAGCGCTAAATACACAGAATCAATTTACAACAACTAGACACAGCTGAGAGCACCGAGATTCCACACGAGGAAACAAGGGGGCGTGACACACAGAAGGATCGGACGAACAGGTCAAAGCACTCTATTTCAGTCCCCTGTGAGCCATGTCTGATTTTGCCTTATTGTGGCGGCACCTCAGTTCCTCATTGACCTCACCACACAAAGAAAGGAAAAAACACAAAAAAGACAAGGTCACCGTGTGACATCTGGCGCGCCTAAAGGGACTGGAGAAAACAGAATTGGGGACAGCATAGGATAGGACCTGGGGAAACAAAATCAAGAACATTAACAGACCATGGGAAACAGTATTGACATGCAGAACAAAGACCAAGACAACAACCAGGACAGACAAACCACAGGGAACACAGAGAGACACAGGGACACCAAAGATGGGAACAGAGAACCCAAGGAGGGGGACAGCAAATGAACAACACCAGGGAGAACGAAGGGACCAGGAGGGAACAAGGGCGAAGCAAATCGACGAGGGGCGAACACAGGGGGCAAGGAAGCAAAGGGTGGGGGGAAGCAGGGAGCCAGAGGGAACCCTGGCAGGCAGAATGTGGAAGCCGCAGGGGCAGCAGGCGACCGTGAGGCTGTAGCAGGAGGGACCCTTGGCAACCGCGAGGCAGGAGCTGGAGGGAATGCTGAGGGGAGTGCGGAGGAAGACAGAGGGGCAGACGGAGGGGACGAGAAGGGAGGTGAAGGGGATACCGGAGGAGGCGAGAAGGGAGCAGAAGCGGTGGCAGGCGAAGGCACAGCCACAACCGGCGAATGTGCTGGTGACCGACAAGTCAGAGCAGGGGACACCACAGGGGACTGTGAGGTGCTGGAGGCAGGACCGAAGGTGCCTAATGAGACACCACAGGGGGCACCGCAGGCGACAGACAAGCTGGAGCAAGGGGAACTGCAGGCGTCGGAGGATCTGCAGGTGACCGCCGAGCCAAAGCCATGGAGACTGAAGGTGAGCCAGGGTGCAGGGCGGGCAGTACCCGACCCCTATGCAAGTGTCCTCACCCCCTTCTGGACATGGAGAGTTGAGGACCTGGCTGGGATCTGCCATGCTGGGGCAATGGTCGGGGCAACCCATCAGAGGGGCTGATCAGGGCAGTCACCAGGGATATCCCCAAGGTGTCCCACTCAAGCTCCTCCCACCCTGGAGATGGAGGAGGAGTTGCGGTCTGATGGTCCGGGACCTCGTCAGGGATAAGGGTAGAGGCCATGGGAATTGGGGTAGGACCAGGGTCCAGGGGAACAGGAACCATGGGGCTGGAGCATGCGCGACAGCACAGGCTTTGTGCACCGCCTCGGGTGCAGGCAAATCAGCAGGCAGGCGGGCTTCGGGCACAGACAAGCAGCAGGCAGGTGGGCTACGGGCACAAATGAAGAAGCAGTCAGACCGGCTCTGGGTGCAGGCGAAGCCGCAGGCAGGCGGACGACTTGTACAAGCGATGTAGGCAGGCAGGCGTCATGCACAAAGACCGCTGGGAAGGGCTCCTCCCAACACACCGTAGATGAGGTAGCGGAGATGGAGACAGCCCCTAGAAAGAGGCCCAGTGTGTCTTCCTGTTTCTCTATCTGCTTCTTTCTCCCCCTGCAAGCTGATGCTGCGAGGACCGGCAGCTCGCATGGCAAGGGAGGAGGAAAACCCAGACTATGGTCGCCTGCCGAATCATATCCGCAGCGACCCAGCTTCTCAGTCGGTCAAATGCATCCACACCTCTTCCACGAGGTGCGGATCCTCAGAAGCGATGGCTCGCGCTGTGGGGTCCTCCTTTACCTTGGGCTGTCTGAGCCAGTATATCACCTATCCAAAAGATTGAGGTGTTCCGCCTCTCTGAGACAAGGCATCTTCGTTTTAGATGTAGTCATTCTGTCATGTTCTGAAATCGGGAAGCAGGAGCAGAACACCACGAGTCAGGTAAATAGGGTTTTATTTTGGGAAACACCAAAACACAGAGCTGGAATGCATACAGACGTCAATGACCGAACAGGAGTAAGACGAACATGGAAGCACTAAATACACAGAATCAGTTAACAACAACTAGATGCAGCTGAGAACACTGGGATTCCACACAAGGTAATAAGGGGGCGTGGCACACGGGAAGATCGGACGAGCAGGTCATAATACTTTATTTCAGTTCCCTGTGAACTGTGTCTGATGCTGCCATATTGTGGCGGCACCTCAGTCCCTCAAACACACAAAGAAAGGAAAATTACAAAAAAGACAAGGTCACCATGTGAGATCTCCACCTCACGGCAGCTGCAAGCCCCTCCCACAGGAGGCCGGGGGTGAACAGAGCACTACTCATGACCTCTTATAAACAATCACAGCTTAGGGCTGCCCCCTATAGGCAAAAAATACAAATCACTGGATGAAAGTTTCAGAGTAACAGAAAATGGCTTCTGTCCAGAACAACTGTTTTCTTGTCAGTGCAGACAGATTCATGGTACCAATGGGACAGAGAGGATGAAAACAAGGGACACAGCTTGAGAGACATGCCAGGGGTTAGGGGTGACTCAGGTGCACTTTAGTGAATACATAAAGGCACATCCTTATGTACTAATGTACTAGAAAAGCATGAAGCAAATAAGCACCTTAATGCTGCAGAAGTTTAACATCACACATGAAAACACAATTGTCATGCAAGTCATAACACTAGGTCTGGCACATCTACTTTGGTTCATCTTAGTGGTGCTTGCTATTGTCTCATCTGTTAAGATGTAGGTGTTAGCTATGATCATACACCCACTCACCCCACCTTGGTCATGAATGGACAGTTCAACTAAGAAATTCATAGGGCTTCTCTCAGTTGAAGAACATGGGTGAAAACAAACACAGAAATAAAGAACCTGGCCAAAGAAACCTTAATCATCGAAGAGGAGCCGTAGCTGTAGCTGTAACTGTAGAGAGCCTAGGAGCATGATCAGGAAATGATTCACCGTAGCATCTGTAGTCACTGGCAGAACAAGGACGATACAGGTCAAGCGGGAGACAGAGGCATTCACAGTACAGGGAGACAGCTTGCCACAGACAAACGTGTCATCTAAATGAGGACTTTTGTGCCAGCTCCGTGTTACCGAGGAGAGGAGCGCCTTCAGAAATTGCTGAAGCAGCAAGGTAACAACCCAGAATGCAGCTCTCGATTTTCCGGTCTGGGAAAACGTACTTCTGTTGTACGCCTAAGCGAGGTGCCAGAATTTCCTTAATAGGCATGGCATTCAGTCCTGCCATAGTTTGAAGATGAATAAAACACTGCCAGGTTTTGCTGTCATGTTAAAGCTTCCAAAACAAGCTCCTGTACGCTTGTCTCCATCGCCGTTCAACTTTGGTTCACGTATAGCTTTAAAATCGTAATGAATGAGACAGACAACAGTTCTCAGACATCAACAGAAATGTGGAACAAAAGCCCTGATCAGATTGATAAGGAGTCTCCCCTCCCCCGCACTGTAAGGACCTGTCTCAGAGCAATCTCTGCTTACAGTAAACACATCCATCAAACTTCAAATGGAAACAGAACTCAACGGGGGCAGTTTCCTGTTTTAATATCAAGGTCCCATGAAACAAAGAGATCTATTGGCTAATTTATTCATTTGCTTGGCTGGGTTCAGTTTTTAAACCTTTAGCGCTTTATTTGAGAATCATTATACAGTCCCTTGTGCAAACACACACAGAATAGCACATTTCTTATGCGCTGTCAAGCAGAAACACATGCGATGTAATGATATTCAGAACAGCACAGATAAATCATGCAGCCTTTAATCAAACTGTGGTGGCATAGAATGTGATTAATCACAGGCCGCAACGGTGAAAACTGCCCCCCGCAGCCACTCGCTGTTCCCACCTGCCTGGCAGATGCCCTGGGTGGACACAGGTGATGCTGCCTGAAGTAAAACCTCAGGAAGTGGTTCCGTTTCCCACTAGGTGGCATACAGGACACTGGGGCTCAGATGTGTATGGGATCTGCCATGAATACTTACAAATTCAACCATTTCAGGTTTGACATCTTTTGCTAAAAATCGACTCAAGACTGTAGCCATGCTGTCAAAATTGGGAGGGACCAAGGCAATAATAATAATATATATTGGGGGGGGCTCATTGTGAGCACATGTGAATACTAGGGGGGACGTGTTCCCCACAATATATCATTAGGGCCTTATGTGGACTACGGCCAGTAGGTTTAATTTTACATGTCGCCAGTGACTTATGGGAAATTTGGGAGCATAACAATGAAAGGTTGATGCGGGTTACAGCTTTCTGCATGAAAATCCTGGATTGTGGCATCAAGAAGGAAGATGGGAATCTAATGAGCAGCACCTTCGAGAAACCAACGCATTCACATGAGCTTATGCAACACCTACTTTAAGTAGAGAGGCAGCTCCCTCTTTGCTTACCATGCAGTCCTCCGTACGCCTCAGCAGGCCAGTCTGAAGGTGTCTTTTAATGACATATTAATTAGCATTGGATGCCATGCTTTTTGCTAGCCCTGGGGGTAAATATGCTGATGTGAAGAGAAAAAGGAAGGAGTGTGAAAAACAGCCAGTGAAGGTGGGAATGAACCAGTGAGGGGAGCTTGACACCAGGAAGCAGGCCTCACTGGCTGTCACATAAAAGAGAACTTAGGAAGAAGAAAATAATTCCCCTTCTCAGAGCTTTCTGTAAACGCGTGGACACACATCCAGGCAGCGATGAGCTAAAAATGCACATATAAATTAACACTCCAAATCCTTCAGCATATAATTAGTTTTGAATGGTTGCAAAATGCCTTTGTCTTGCGTAGATTCATTGAAATTGTTTGGTGACCTTTAAGGAAATAACAATTGACAATTTCCCTTAATGGACAGGGGATGTGGAGCAGACATCAAGAAGGTCTGGTGTTCAGGCACGGTGTTTCTAATGGCAATTGCCCTTCACAGATAAGGTGGGTCACCCAGCAGGAGGCTGAGAGCCAGGGACCCATGTGATGACGTCGGCTGTCGAAGAAGCTGACACCACATTTCAGTGGCTGGGCCTATTTGGGACACAAGCGCGCACATACACACACACACTTTCTCCAACTACCTAAAGCCTAATTAATGATAAATTGATGACACAAGGATGCACATTCCCAATGACCTCTACTGTATCTTTCTGACCAGGGAGTACAAGGTTTTCACTGAAAACAGAGATCAATTTTAATTAGGACAAAGACATGTACTGTATTATCATAAAGAAAATTATAGGGAGCATTAAAATATGTGACATCTCACCATTACAAAAGCTTTTAACACTTAGGTCATCCAGCCTTGTGTAATAAATACAGCGACAACCTCAGGAGCACCTCTTGTAATCTGATCCATATTTGTGATATATCAGGTATATTTTTACTACTGGCTACTGCCATCTATTGGAATTGAGGTGCATTTGCAATTTATAGTTGTGCAGAAAGTCACAGAAATCCATGACTAAATTGCTGAAATCTGAACAACTCAGGGATTAAATTATTTTTACTGCATGGGATTTATAGTAAATGAACCTCTGCATATTCACTTCCCAGTTTAAAAGTGCTCTGAAAACTATTAACCTTTTGCACTTTGAGCAAGTTCATCCTCTTACTGATAATAAGATTATGGTCTCATTCAGATGCAATTTATCTACACACGAGAAACTCTAGTGGTATTTCTGAATAAGTCCGAATAAGCTAATTTTTCTCTGAGGAGACATTTCTGTAGGCAATATTACTTTTTTATACCTCAAATAGAAGCCCTGTGTTATCCAGCACTTTCCATCTCTATGGTAATAACAGATTATATTGGAGAATCTTGGCAAACATGGTCCTTCTGGAGGTCCAGGAGGATCTACTGGACTAGCAGTTCACCCCAGGTCCCCATTCTATTTCTCTCATTATCTTTTAGTGGGATTCACAGAAGATGGACTATTAATTAATTATACACACCTTCATTTATAGAGACAACAAATCTAGGATTTAATTAAGTTCAATAATATTAGTTGCCTATAATATATACCTATAATAACTGCAGTAACTTTATTATGAAGTGCTTCTTGTGTTTTCATTTGTCTGCATTTTAATGCCTCATTTCATTATACAGCCACAAGGCCCAGGCTCTCTGTGAACTTTTGGCCTTCATCTCCTTGAGAGAACAAAAAACCTGCATCAATCCATGGATAAGATGTGGAAACGATGAGGTCAGAGGGCGGGGCCTCGGTGTGCAGGAGCCGAGGCAGCGGAGCAGCCAGGGCCACAGGCAGACCTGCTAACGACCCCCCCGGCTGCACAGCTCCTGTTATTAAATGTGCAGGAGAGCTCCTCCATTAACTTTCCCATTAAGGAGGACTGACTTTAAGTCTAATGACATTTTACTGCTCAAAATTTAATGAGGCATTTACATGCACTGCTAATACGAAAGTACAAGTAAGACTCATAGACCGTTCTGTATGCATTATTTACCAAAAAACACAGAACCTCGAAGTAGCTTAATCACTTGAAAAAAAACTAAAACAAAAATATCAAATTAAAATCCAACCAGATGTCCTCAGTTAAGTATACTGATAAATACTCATCTGCTACGCCACAAAAAGGTTAACCATTGTGTGGTTAACAACACAATTTTAATAGTCAAAATAAAGGAAATGATGAACATAGATCCACTACACCCCCATAACCAAGCCGAAGAGCCCCCATGACCAGGCTGTAGGTGAGTGTGGGTGTGTAAAGCACAGGGTGGGCTTCTCCCCAATGACAGGAATTCTGTTCATGCTGGTTCCTTATGACTACACACTCCTGGTTCACACGACGCCCCCGGTGTCTGTTCCAGAATTCCCTTAAGTGGAATGTTTGTAAAACGAAAGCATGTCGTCTAGGCTCTTAGTCGGCGCCTCTGGGGAATGCTGAGCTGGGCTCTCTGACTGTGCAGTGCTGCTCTGGGACCACGGCCGGCGGACGGGGGGCTTCTGTGGGCCCCAGTCTGACCCACTCCTTGACGCCCCCCTGTCACTGAAGTATGCGGTGGGAGGAGCAAACTCCTGCTCCCGCTCCTCCCGCCGCCGGCTGGTCCAGTTGCTGAAGGAAACTGAAAAGGGATGAGACAGTCAGAGGATTCAGTCAGTGCACACAATGACCTCAGATCGTGGGCATTCGACAGCCAGCAGGGGGCTCCACTCATCACTCTATACTGCTCAACGGGCAGGTGAAGCCACGCTACCTTTTCCCCGATCCCATTCCCGAACGTGGGGTACGCCGGGCTTCGTGTCCCTCCTCTCCTGGATCTCCACCACCACCTTATTTAGCCCAGAGGGCACAGGAGCAGGCTGACCAGGAGGGGGTCCAAGGGGTCCTTCAACTGAAGGCTGGGGTCCAATTATCTCTTTCTCAGCTTTGCCTGAAAAATAGGATCCATTGTGGAATCAAATATTATCAAGTAAACAATGTGGATACCAGGACTATCACATACAGTGGGCATTCTGAGATTATCATTCATGCAGTGGGGCATTCTGGGATTACTACACACACTGAACTATTCCTAAAAGGAACTGGATAGCTAACTTATTTTTTAACGTTACCTTCATCGTTTGTCCCATCTTCTGTCTCTGTGCCATCCAGCTTCATAATCTTCCTCTGCCTCACTTTTGCCAGCCGGGACTGAAGTAAAGCTTTCCTTTTGTCTTTGAGTTTCTCCCTCTTGGCACGCTGATCTGTGGTCTGTGGGGAAAACAGAACTGTGAGAAGGCTGGTGACATGCACACACACACACACACACACACACACGTATGGTCTCTGCAGATGTGAAATTTAAAACTTCAGGGCAAATTTAAGACCAAACTGTACGTAGACATATGCTTTATACATTTACACTACAGTGACTACACCCACTGTTCATTCAAGTTTGCAGTAAAAATGGTCTATCGATCGATGTGTGAATAATAAATCAAATTTACAATGCAAGGATCACGTACAGGGTGCTTCAATCACCCTACCAAGAAATTTCACTCAAAACAGAGGAACACTGGAATCAGATCATTGTCCCGTTCTGCAATATTCCGAGCATATAAAGCAGCAGATGTAACAGATTCTTGAATATCTGAATTCACACTGCTGCTTCAAGACGTCTTAGACACGACACCTAGCTAACGTGTGTCCTGATAGCTGCCACTTCAAGACGTCTTAGACACGACACCTAGCTAACGTGTGTCCTGATAGCTGCCGCTTCAAGACGTCTTAGACACGACACCTAGCTAACGTGTGTCCTGATAGCTGCCGCTTCAAGACGTCTGAGACACGACACCTAGCTAACGTG